>VYZW01021864.1:105966-137951 GCA_013401315.1 Balaeniceps rex
CCCATGGCCCGGCCCGGCTCGGCCCGACCCGCTGCCGCGCAGCACCGACGGCCCAGCGGGACTGCGCCGCGCAGGCCGGCACCACACTGCGCCCACGGCACGGCACGGCGTGGCACAGCGCGGCCTGGTACGGCAGCAGTGGCGCCAATGGTACGGCACAGCACGGCCTGGCACGGCACCGCCCGGCACTGGCGGCCCGGCCCGACCCAGACCAGCACGCTGCAGAGCCTGCCCAACGGCGCAGGGCCCTGCCCCACGGTCTCTGTGCCTCAGGACCTGCAGGGCACCGGGCGGGTCTCTGGGGGCGTCTCTGTCCCCTCTGCCCTGTGGTTTTGGGCTGCTGCAAAGCGGGTGGGGAACGCGGCCCCCTGCAGCTGCTGTGCAGGGGTAGCTGCTGGTCCTTAGCCAGTGAACCCTGTAGTAACCAAGAGCTTCTTGGACATTAAAAGCCCTGATTTACCTTTTCAGTAAAACTCAGCCCCTGGCCCCTGGGAAGGTGGGAGCTCCTTCCTAAGCACTCCGTAGGATAAAGTACCGAGGGCCAAGAAACTAGGATCTGAGATTGTTTGGGCGTCACGGGAAATGTGGGTCTTGGAAGCAGCCTCAGAGGCAAGTCTCTGAGCCGGTTTGAGGGTTGGCACAGGATAAAGGGTGGAGGAGTTTGTGGGAAAAGACAATGACAACAAGCAACGGACGTGTCTGGCAGTGCTGGGAGAGGGGCAAAGGACACCTTAATTAACCCAACTCTAGACTTCATTTGGGGCTTGAGGCCCAAAGTGAATCAGGATGGGCACCAGGAACATTAATCACTTCTGAAAATTAATCTTCGCCTCTGTGCTCCCATTTGTAAAATGGGAGCAGAGACAGTGACCTTTGCCAAGGGCTTGGGTGAACAATGAACCATCGGATCAATATGTGTACGAGTGTAACATGCCAATGGCTGCACACAGATGCCCTGCTCTCTCCCAGTAGAGAGGAGATGCCTGGGCAGGGTGGCTCTCCACTGTTAAGGACATTAACTGCTGGCTCCTGAAAGACTTTTCCTGAGAACGTGTGCCACATCCCTTCCCTCTGCATTGAAGGCACTTTGCCATTCCAGTGCACCAAAGCCCTGATTTGGACTCAGGTGACTCCAGCCCTATGTGCTGGGACTACAGAGCCAGCAGACAGAAGAGCCAGCGTTGGCTTCTGGGCTTGGGGGGACTGAGCAGGGCTGCTGCAACACCCTGCGCAGCGAGTTTGCAGCACAATGCACTGCCCAGTGTGAACCCCTACTTGCACTGCCCACCTTGTGCCAGCATGATGATGGCCCTGCAGGCTGTGGTGAATCAACCCCTCGGCGCCATGGGGTGGCAAGGCGAAGGTGCTGCCCACACCCACCAAGGTGCCCACCCTCTGATCGCTCTGATTTGGCACACACTGGACCCCTCTCCCGGTTGCTCCTGGTTGCTCCAACCCCTGGAGCTGCTGGTTGGGTGGGATCACGCCAGGCTGGAAAGGTCCGTTTCCTCCTCCAGGCTTGCAGCGGGCAGGGTGACAACACCCAACCCAGCAGGAGCTGCTCCTGGCCTTTAGCAGCTGAGGACCAAACCGCCAGCAGCAGGATCAGTGCGTGCCCATTGCAAGGGCTCAGGCATCATGTCAGGGGACTGGGGAACTGGTGGCCCTTGTTTTGCTGAATCACGGAATGAACAGCTACAAGAATGACATACCTTGCTGCTGGCAGGCTCAGTTTTGCACTGTCCTTGCCAAAAGTGACAAGTTTGGGATTGAACATGTGCATTTTTGGCTGTGGAACGATGTGTAATTGATTCCTTTCACTGAACTCAGTATCTCTTTTCAGGTATACAGCCCTAGAAAGAGGCTGGACTTCGCAGGAGAGATGGGTTTCATAGATCATGGAACATATTTCATTAGGACAATAATGGTCTCCTTTTTTTTCCTGAGGAATCCTTTGCAAACACTGCATACGTTTGTAATGAATATAACCCTTTCAGATGATTCAGTGACATGCTGTAAAATATCATACTTGGTTAAGCATTTTCTGTATATTTTTTTCTGACCTAGACTCATATTCATGTCAACTCTCCATGATGCAGTGCCATAATATTCAAATTTTTGGTAGCCAATTGCTTTTGATATTTATATCCATTTTTAAGGGAGCCACAATGAATAAATGTGACCAGCTCTAACTTTATGCAAAATAAGCTGTGTGTAAATCAGTAAATCATTAATAGAAATGAATCATTTCCAAAGGCTGAGGACTGGATCGCATTTCAAACTTTTATCTGTTTATGTATTTCAGAAGTCACCGAAGGAGAAAACACATTGTGCGTGATAACTTAGGTCCCCATCACAGACCGTTTACACAGTAGTATTGGTTTATGCTTGATCAAACGATCTTTTCAAACCAAGGCATTGTGCACAGATTGTGCTCTGGGTTTGTTTTGCTTAATAAAAGTTGAATTTGAAGACTGGAAACAGCAAAGAACAAAGGAAGATGAGAAATTCCCATTTAACACCTTCCTCAGCAACTCCAGCTCCAGAAGTGAGAGCCAGGTGGCAAAGTATCTCTTTTGTAAAACAACGTGAAGGAGGTAAAAGCAAAGGAGAGTGCTGACCCTAAGTAAAGTGGACAGGAAGGGTTAAGAAACGTCCATATAAGCACTAACTTCAAGAGTTGGATGTGTATATTTGTGTTCCTGGTGTCCCTGTCTCCACTGAGGTGTGCTACTGAGGAGGTGTGCTGTTTGAAAGACCCTGTCAATATTTCAGTATGTTGAAAGTGTCTTTGCCTTTTAAAAATTATTTTTATTATATGTATTATTATTTTTACATAGCTTTTCCAGAGCTGTATCATCCAGCAAATCCCTGTAGGAGGGTATCCAGGTTTCCTAGCAAAAGCTAGTTCCTTCATTATGCCTTACCAGGAATATTGGCATGCAGTCCATTCCCTCTTCAAGGAATAAACAACCCCATGGGCAAGGTTCGATATGATTCATTCTCTGTGTGACTGTGACAGAATCAAAACCTGCCTAATGCAGCTGGATCTGAGGCTGGTGGGAGGACTGAAATAACGAGGCAAGCTCGGCAAGTAGGAAAATGGAGCCTGAACCACTGTGCACGGCAAGGGGGATGCTGTCTATGCAGCGCATGCTGTGCTTCCCCTGACCGGGTCCAGGTAACAGGCATGCTCAGGCTTGCTGTTGCTTGGGGATGATCTGCGGCAAGGGGCCATATTGTGTCGAGACATCACAGCTGGAAGCCTGTGTCAAAGGAGCTGGAGGAGTTCTCCCCATCAGTTTTCTGCTGGACATACAGGCATGCCAGTTCCCCCTCTACTCCCTTCCCAGTTTAGGTTCAGCTCCTATGTGTAATGCCAAGAGGATCTGCAATGCTTGACATTGCAGTGCCATCAGGTGCAGTAGGAGAATCCATGCACTGGAGCAGGAGGGGCTCGCAGGGGAGGAATCCCTCCAGCCTCCAGTTTTATTGGGGTAGAACAGCACCAGCTTTCTCTTCCGCACTGGTACAGACTGGAAGGCTGTTCTGGACTTACACTGCAGAATGACATATTTACTAACACCCTGTGAAGTGAGCACGCAATGTCACATCCTCACTTACTGGACAAATCCCATCTGACCCAGTGAATTCAAATGTGTTGCAGGGGCTTTAACCTGGCCTGGGGTTAGATCTGCTTTCTCTTCTAAGGGAAAAACAACAAAGACATTGCTGCTTCTACCTCCAGGTCAACAAGACTCCCATGCAGAAGACAAAAATCAATTTGAGAAAAGGTGAGCTGAATCCGTGAGCTTTGGGTCCAGGAGATATGGCAAATGCCAAACAACAGAGTTATGGGAGAGGCTCTCACGCTGCAACTGCATGCCCTGGAAGCCACCCATTTGGGAAAACGTGGTCATGGCTGCCCCGACAATCTTCAATCAAGAGAGAGATTCCTTTTCGGTTGCAGTCTCTCTTTGAACAGGATTAGGCTCACTTCTTCAGGAGTCAACCAGTTCCAAGCACGCTGTGGGTACTCTTGGGAAGGGTAGCTGCTATTTCCTCAGCAGCGTTTGCCCTGTAAGCTACGTTATCACCTGGAGGTCACCGAGGGGGAACAGCCATGGCATACTGCAGCTCCTCTGGTCATGGTGGAACTGTGCCTTGGATCTGGGTCTCCTGCAGCTCAGCACTGAGTGAAGCCAGCTGCTGTTAGTGTCCAGGCCTCATCTCAGACACCAGTTGAAACAACTTGATCAAATTTGGATCAGTGGGTTGGCACAATTTGTGCAGCAAGGAAAGATACCAGCATTATCTGTCAGCTGAGAGGAGTCCAAAAGTCAAGTCTTCTCAGAGTAAACTCTGTCTTTAAGTGTGAAACTCCCCTCAGGAGAGGCAGCATTTCCCAAAATTTTTAGCATTTTGTCTAAATGTCCTTCATCTAGAACTAGAGCACAGAAAATACATTTTTACAACTTTTTGGATGGCTATATATTTTGGCAAAATATTTTTTTTGCTTTCCTCATCTAAATTTGCAGAATTCTTAATTTAGTGAGTGACAATTAACAAGTTAGTGGCTGGGACAACAGTGATTTTAACCATAAAACTAGAGAGGAAGAGAAATAGAGAGTGAATCGCAGAGAACAGTTAATACAGATGTGCGAGGTATGCTCGCTATGATTAGCTTTAGTCATATATGGTCCTGTAATTATTTGAAAATTGTCCAGAAATACATTCTCACGGGGCCAAAATGAATGCAAAAAATGCTGTTGTCATCTTTTGTTGAATCAATGAAATTTAGATTAGGCAGTCACTAAATTCCTATTTACACAACAGACCTTAATGGCTCCAAAGGAAGAACTCAAATGTATTTGACAAATAATCCCTATTTATGAAAGGCCCATAATATGCATTTACATAATCCCCACTTTAAAAAGCTATATCAGCTCTAAAGTTCTTCAGCTCAGAGATATGCCCCAGGGGATTAAAAGTACCAAACAAAACAAAGGGAAGGGAAATGTACACATCCACACATCCACAGACATACATCAAAATCTTCAGCATTAACACACACAGAAGGAAGTAGGGATGACATACGAGCTTTCCTCGCACCCAGCCTCCACCTCCAACAGTGTTTGTGCATGTGCACAAACATGAACACATGCGCATGCACAACTCTACAAGTGGCTCAGCATGATTTTGAGCACGTTCATGATACCGCAGTGTCCCGATGCATCAAGTCCCTCTCAGCTTTCTTAGCCTTTTTTCACAAATACAATATTGGTTAATCATGTATGCCCACTACCATAATGAAAAAAATAGTCTGTACTAATGTTTTGGGATGTATGTAGCAGCTTCAGAAAGCAGCTGACTTGGCACAAAGCCAGCGGGTCACAAGCTTTATTCATACGCAAGATGACTGGACACTTGCTAATATTCCCATGTGATGGATGCGGCATTTTGTTTTTGGAGGTGCTGTCCTTGAGATAAGAAGCATAGCAGGGTATAGATCCACAGCAAGCATGTTAATGTTGCTGAAGGGTTTGAATTAAAAAAAGCTGTTCTTTACTGTGGAAAACAAGCTGTCCCTGAAAAGCTGATTCTCCAGAAGAAATGCAAATTTTGAGTACTGATTTGTTACCTTCTTTAATTTTACCCTGTTTAGCAACTGTCCATTGTTTAGGAACAAAATGCTATGACTCTTGTCTGGTAAAGCACCAGTTTTGCAATTCTGATGGCTGGGTAAAGTATATATTGGATTCAGTCAAACTAAGAAAGGGAAAGTACTGCAGAATTAATTTCTCGCTTCAGAGAAATGCCTTCACTGCCTGTATGTTCTTAACCGTGTGCGTATGTGTCTCATTTCAAACTCTTTCATTAGCATTTATAATATAAATGAGAACATGGAAGCACAGAAATGTTGGTATTTACCTTCAGTGAATGCCAGGATTCAAGTGATGTGGAGTTTTGTCTGCAAAAAACTCATCCTCTCCCAAAGCTCCCGGGTTGTCAGCCAGCTCTGAAGGTGCTGCAGGCACCAAGTGCCAAGCAACAACAGGAGCAATAGCTGGTGCACAGCTGCACACCCAAGCCATCTTCCCACCTGGCCCAGTCCTTCTCCAGAAGCCAAATGGGATTTTTCTGCTTTGCCAGGGTAAGGCAGAGTCCGGTGTGCCCTCAGCTTCTCTTTCAGCAGGGGCTGAGGCAGCTGCCTGCAGTGCTGCCAGGCATCCCTGCACGCCTCTCCCCGAAGAGGTCTGCTCTCCTCAGCCCTAGGGAACTCTCTCCTGTGTAACGGCCAGTAAAACTCTTCACCTTAAAGCCAGACTTGTTCCCTGAGTGAGGTTAGGGGTAACAGAAGGGCTCAGCACTGGACTTTGTCAAGTGCCTGAGGCACTAAGCATTTCTTCCCAAAATAACACAAAAGACTGGTAATTTTGCTCTGTGTGTTCTGAGCTCTGTTCCACCTTAATAATGAAGCTTTTGAGTTAAGGTTTCCATTTAATGAGGCTCTTTGCAGTTTATATAAAACAACCACATGAATAAATACTCAGTTTAGAAAAGATAAGACCTGTGGATGAGTTTGGCGGGGGTTCAGCAAGAAAGATTATGCATACAGCAGATAAAGGTGTCTATGGTTGTGCTGTCACTTGATCTTGTCAATCTAATATCAACTCGAACATGGAGGAGAAGCAGCCGTTATTTTACCGGAGTGCAGTGAGTAACTGGATCTCAGAAATCACCACACCTGGAGCTGGTCAAACTCAGGAGCTCTCATGGGCTTGTCCCTTGAAGTCAGCCAGTAGTGATTACAGTCAGTGTAGCAACCCACAAAGCCCGATTGCTGAGAAAGGGGAATTGCACAGAGAATGGTTCATTTTTTCATTTTCCAAACAGATTTGGTGTAGGACATGTGTGTTCCTTTATTCTCCCCACTCCACATTGATTACTCTAACAATGCAGTTTCAGAGCTGGTCTTTCACTATTGACAGGCCATGCTTCCCAGGTTGGCTACCCAAAATGGGATGTTTTGAAAAATGTACAAATGTAGAAGGATGGGGAGGCAGAAATTTTCTTTGTGGCAAGGTTGAGGTGCGAGGGTTGGGAGATGAAGGAATGAATCCCTGTAATTTTGTTGTTACTACAAATTATGCCTTGTTTAAACTCTCCACCTCAGGTTTTGATCTGTTATACTGGTGCTAACCCACATATTTATGCTTTGCTAGTCTGGATCCAAAGTGGTATAATTCAGCTCATTGTCAAGACCAAGAGTCCTCCCTATCTTCTGCCTGCACTGTCACTCTATCATAATTTTTGCACTTTTTGTGACTTGTCATCGGCCCTGTTGTGACAACTGAAGCAGAGGACAAGAGTTCAGAAGCAAAGAAAACATCCATTTTTAATGACATTTACTTCTCAGGTAATCACGTGCTTCTGGAGAACCGCAATCAGGCACCAGCCTTCAGACTACCCATCTCTGCTTCTCCCTGCCTATACCCCAGCGCACTGAGCCCACCGCTTGCTGTGCTCTTCTCACATCAGGAAGAGGGGCCTGGCAGTACGGGCTGAAACCCAGCAGCAGAGAGAGGTGATGTTGCTGGTGGCTCTTTCCTGGTCTCATTCTCTCCAGAGAAAGGGAAATGGTGTAGAGGATCACACCTGGGACAGTGTGTGACTAAGCGTGGGCTGTTTTGTAAGGATGATGCCACCAACAAATTTCGCCACTCCCCTTTGTGAGCCAAGCTCAATGGTGAAAATATCAAACTTGGTCAGTTCCAAGACTCATCTTTGACCCAAACTCACCCAGTAACTTCTCCTTGTGTGTTGCTTCCCAGCAGTCTATCTGTTTCTGTCCTCCCTTTGGCCATTTCCTTACTCATTTCAATTATTCTATTAACCTCTACTTCCTTCAGTCCTGTAGAGAGCCGTTACAAGATTACTGGGGGGTCCACACCATAGAAACAACATAATACAGCTAGATGTGTAAGATGTTACCTGGCAGACAATGATTTCTTGTGCAAACAAGCAGTATTGAACTGAGTGGGAAGAGCAGGTGCTGTAAGGGACAAACCTTTCCAGCCATGATGCTGGACCAATTCGCACTATTACTGTTGGGATAGGAGGAGCTGAGGATGAGGAGCCTGCTTGGTGCTTTGGCAGGATGTTCAATCTGTGAGTCATAGCTCTACTGGAGCCATACCAGCCCCTTGGCCAGACAAGCTTTGCCTTCATTAACTCTTTCCTGCAGGAGAAGCAGAAGCCAATTAATTACAACTTAGACTTTATTCCATTAAACTCCTCTAAGCTTCAGGGGAAGAGCCTTAAGACTCTACTCTGATCCTGTTGCCACTGACGCCAGTAAAAAGCTCTCCACAGACTTGGATGGGAGGAGGCATTAATTCCACGTCTGCTTTCAGCCTGGAGCGTGGCCACACTCAGTGCCACTGCCAGGAGGGCTGTCCCTCTGAACGCAGTCCCTCTTCCCCATCAGCACCTGCCTTAGGGAGATGCATTGTCTGCAGAGAATGATTTCTGCTGGTCCCAGTAACAACGGACTGAGTAGCCATCCTCCCAGCGGCCACACATTGTAGTCACCATCAAAACCTTGCTCCCATATCTCATCTTAAACATTAATTCTGCTGCTCCCTATAAAGAAAAACCCTGAGCCTTTCACCTTCCAAGCTGAATGGACTTTAATTAATTGCATTTTCAAAGAGCGATCATCACATCTGAAATGAGAGACTTCAGATCATTCCCAACACTTATAGTTTTGCTTCCAGAAGAGAAATCTTCACAAGCAGGGACTAAGTCACAGCTCCACAAGGCTGGTTTTAAGTGGGCAAATCTTAGAGAAGAACTGTTCCTCAATCTCCTTTTCATAAACTATTTGGGCTTCAAAGAACTCAGAGGGCTGAACGCAGGTTGCCTGTGTCATACTGGACTGCACAGTTGACAAGGCAGGACTGGATCCTGCTTTGTTACAAGTTGAATGCCACCATCTGGTGCAACACTACAGACGTGTCTTTGCATGGGGTCTGATGCCATAATGCCATGTACTCTACAATGCATAAGCAGCTGTTTTTTTATTCACAGGCAGATTGCTTAGGAATTTGGTGTGGAATAGGTACAAGGTGATAAAAGAAGTGTATTATTTATACAGCATACGAAAATGCAACTGGTCTTCTGGATATAGGACAGCATAGTTCAAAGTCAAATTTCTCTTTGTTCCTTGTGTGTTGCAAGTAGCTTATTGGCGAGGGCCCAGCACTTCTCAGACTGGTTACAGGACTGTCTCATCTGAGCTCTGATCTGTGCCACAGCTTGTATTTCTTGTATTTTGTTTAGCTGCACTGTGGGCCAACAAACTCCCACTGCAGTCAACAGGCCCTCAGGATCCGGTCTTTCTCTCGAGTCATGGCGCAATGATGTGTCACCTCTTCGCTCTTACTACTGTTCTGAACGCTTTTCTTCCCTGTCCCACTTATGTGGGTCAACATTTCCTAGAACCTCATCAACAAAATTCTTAGCAGCAGCGCAGGAGACTTGTTTTGCTCTTGCTGTAGTCTGCAGAGGTGGTAACACTCCGGTGGTCCGCAGAGATGGGCACATCACAGAAATGCTCAGATGCAGGTCTGTCTGCCGATGCACACATCTGTCCTTCCCAGGGAAAGGGCAGTGGCTTGGGGACCAGGAGAGCCTGCAAGCCTCTGGCAGACAGTGTTTCAGTCATTCAAGGTGAATATAAAAACAGAGAAGAGTTCTCAATAAGAGGTTGGTTAAAGAAGTCAGAATACATAACAAAGTATGGAAGTGAAGAAAAATAGGTTAAATGGACACCACATTTCATCTTTATTTCTTTTTCTGTCAATCCCTTTTCTATTGTCTAGTAAATTCTCTTTTGGGGCACTGTGGTTTGGCAAGTCAGAATTGCCTAAATCCCATAGATGAACACTACCTCACAGGGGGGTTGTTTAATATCCAGGGTCAGATTTTCAATGCGTGCAGTGCCTCAGCTCAGCTTCAGTTGCTTCTGCACAGCTGTAAGCTCACAGAAAAAAATTTAACGTGCACCATCCTCCGCTCCTGATCTGCGCTCAATTTGTAGTTTTACCATTTGTAGGTGCTAGTAGAAAAGCAGACCGTTTTTGCACATGAGTTTTTGTGTGCAGATTTCTACATGAACAAAGAGAAACCATGTTTTGCAAACGTGTCTCTGTGGAGCAGATTCTTAAAGAATGGAATTGATACCTGTGTAAACTCAAGTGGCCTATGCACCTTATTTCCTCCCCTCTTTCATTCAGTCTCGCAGCATATCACAACCCATTTGTCTACAACTACATGTTCAGAAATGCCATATTTCTTCAGTGCAGCTGTTACAACAGAGAAAACACATAAACTTATTTAAACTGGACAAAAGATAAGGTTAAGATGCATTGAAACTAATCAAGAAAAATACATGTAAATTTAAATAACTGAAGGAAATCTTCAGCTGAACAGCATGTTCCCTCTGTCCTCATTTAATCAATGTGATCATAAGCTATTATTTTAAACTCTTAATGCATCAGAAAGGCAGAAGGACAACTTCTTAGGTGGCAGCATAAAAACAACAGCAACCTGACAAGCTTACAGATGGCCAGCAACCCCAAATCCTTTTGGATCTTTCTAGACTTTCACTTAACTGAGAGTAAAATGTGTGGCTGTGCTGCATGTGGTGTTCCTCTTTTCTCCCTTTCTCTCTGGGAGAGCTCAACATCTGCCATGAGTCCCCAGCCTGGTGCTGCACAGGCTCCGTTGTTTTCGCTCAGGAGGACTCATGCCCACACAACTCAGTGGCAGCGAGGCTGGGGTATGTCATGGGTACAAACATGCGTCACTCTGCAGTCCTACAAAGGCTAAGAGCCTCTGGTTGAGTGTGGTGCCAGGGGAACCCCAGCGAGGGAGAGCAGTTGGCCTCTTGCCTGTTGGAGAGGAGCCTGCAAGTGCTTACCGCTGGGATGTGGAGCAGGAGCCTCCCGATGCCCATCCGTATGTTTGTGGGACCAAGTCTGCTGAAATTGACTGGTAGAAATGAGGGGGAAAGAGAGCTAAAAAAAGGGCAGAATCCTAATTTTGGGGGTGCTGCCCACACTCCTCAGTTACAAAGCTTCCAAGGCAGTGACTGGTTGGCCACACAGCTGTACATTTTAACTCCTTGCCTGTCAGTGATCGCTCGGGAAGACTCGGCACTATCTGCAATGCATGTGCGCACACACGCAAGAAGCCAATTAAAGCAGCCGGGGCCAGCATTCCCTCCTGACTCCCCCATGGGTGCGTGCAGCTCGAACAGCTTAATGAGATGGGACGGCCAGAAATGCATCGCTAGGCAACATGGCACTGCTGGCCAGTCTGGCTCTGAAACAGAGGGGGCTGGCAAGCCAGCAAGAGGAGCAGCACGCCGTGGCCAGCATCAGGAACTAGACTGCAGTGGTGGAGATGCAGACAAAGCTGACGGGAAGAAATCAAGAGAGAAGACCCTCACCTATAGAATGCGCTAAACTGAGAGAGATGGGCAGGAGCCTGGAGTGAGCACTGCCAGCACAGAGAGGGGTGGTCCTGCCCAGAGCCTTGTGCCCCTCCTTGGAGACTGCATGGCTCCACCTGGGAGCAGCTACCTCCAAGCATGTGGGAAAGGTCCTCGCGTGCAGCTAAGTTACTGACAATTGTTAGGAGTACCTGGGTTTCAATTACAGTAAAATTAAAGGAGTTCAGCTCCTCTGTCTTCTTGGGGCTGGAGCATGCACGTGTCCCATCCTGTGACTGTTCAGTAACCCCACGCACTGGCTCCTGGTGATAGCAACACAGCCTTCCTGGTGGGAGTGATTCTCCGCTTGCTTTTCAGACACGTGTATATCAGAAGAATCGTAGGTTCAGGGGCTCTGCCCGTCCCTGAGAACACAGTGAGTACCCTTCCTGCAAGCCTGCAGTGTGTGTGCTTTCCAGTTGCTAACAACTGCACACCCACTGCCAGCTACACGCACACAGAACAACTGGCAGGTTTGAAGCATCTGTTACAGTTTTTACCTAGGTGAAGCAAGGCTAACAAAATGGTAACACTTAGAGCTATCCACCGCCTCAGCTATCCACCTCACAACACGGCTGTTCCTCTGTCAGCGCTGTGGGTGTGTGAAGCACTTATGACATTTAAAGGAGAATTTTCTCTCCATACCAGGCAGTGAAACAAACTTTTGCTAGAATGTGTTCTTTTCACAAGTGATTTTTTTCAAATTCCTATCCTGAGATCTTACTTAAAGATAGAAATAAGGCAGAAGAGCGTTAGAAACCGCACCAGTTTGGAAGCTCGTATCCCCCCTCTGCTTGCACTGCTTCAGAGCTACAACCTCTCTCCCCACATTAGGTAGTATTTTCATTAGATACCTGACCTCTGGTTCTGATTAAATAACTTGTATAATTAGATTGAGACATCTGCTTATCCCTGGGGGAAGAAATCCTTTTCAGCACTGGACTAAGTCTGATTTGGTTAATTACCTTAGCAGTACTGTATTAATACATAGTTTCTTGATGTGAAGAAGCTGTGGTATTAGGTTTATTCCTCCTAGCTTTCACAATGCTATAGTAAGACAGTTCAGGGATTAGGAATCAGGCATTGAGCCCAGTATTTCCCTCCTCTCTTCACTCATCTCAACACTCTTCCCTCGTTTTGCTGATTAAAATACCCCCTGTTTTGCTTGCCTGTTGAATACAGTTTCCAGGTTCTTTGTTTTACATGTAAGGATAATATATTCCCAGAGACTGCTACAAAGCAATGCATTCTGGGACACTTTGGAGTAATTAAAGTTCTCAGGGTTCTTTGGAGATGCGAATTTGTATCAATGAACGAATGCATTACTATTGGCAGTGCTAGTTTTTCAGTTCATCCTCCAGAAGCAGAGCAGTCCACATACAGACTGGAAAAGTGGAATGGACCCACAAGGAGAGCAACATAGAACTGCACTCAGGCTTGCACACACTGTCCTTTTCCTCTGGTGGCTGCAAGTTTGAACATCTGCAGGCAACTGGACTGCAAAGTTCCCCTGCAATTGCAATAAAGACAGATTCTGTCCTTTGGACAAGCTTGACCAAAAGTGAACAAACTTACATATGCTGAAAAAGAAGCGACTGAGATTTGCATCCAAGCTTGGAAAAATATGTTCTCAGAAGTGGGTGGCAGTAAGCCCAGTGGGCACCGAGCCCCAAGGTAGGTGCTCCGGAGCTGCACCAGCAGGCAGCGGGCAAAGCCGCAGGCAGAGGCTGTCCTTAGGGCATGCAGCCGGGTGCCTGCTGGCAGCGGCCCACAGGCAGGCGGCTCTGCCAAGGCCCTCGCTGCTGGCCTTCCCTGCTCGCCCACCAGACTGAGCACCCCAAAGTGCCACTGGGTCCGAGCTGATTATTTAAACAGGCTGGTCTGGGGGCCCAAAAGCACTTCTGGCAATGGTGAGAACTGAATCAGGAGCAAAAGGAACATTATGCAACAGAGCATTTTTCTATCAACAGATGGAAATACCTAATAAGATGTAAATCATCTGTTTGATAACCAAGCTGTTACAGAACTAGAGATTCAGGCTTCCCAGGGAAATTTCAACTCTCAGAACCATGTATTTACTATTTATATGACTTGCCAGCCTATCTAAAGGCTCGTCCTTTTCAGAATGCTATACAGGCAGCCAGAAGGCACTTTCACAAAGAATTGTTTGGACGCTTCTCAAAGCAAAAATATATTCAGTGCAGAACTTAATTGTAACACTAAATCTGTTAGTTTTAGGAAAAGGTTATGGGGGTGGAAATCATGGGGGAGGAGAGGCATAGGAACATAACATCAAATGCCTATAGGAGGTCAGAGCAAAGATACCCTGTCCAGCAACAGAGGCATAGAGACTGTCAGAACAGCACAAAGCTTGCAGCAATGCCTCTCCAGAATACTCTCCCAGAGTCTGACAGTTTGCAGAGATTTCCCATGACAGAAGTGAGGTTTGTTATTCAATAGCTGTTAGGTTTTTTTTTCCTTCCATGACTTTGTCCAGTTTATTTTTTTTAAATTTATGTAAACCTTCAGCATCCACAACATTCTGCAGCAAAGATTTCTGCAGATTAATGACACACTGTGCAAAGAACCACCTTCTTCTGTTTGAAGAACCAGAGCCAGCGAGCAAATCACCTCTGGGTGACTTCTTCATGCTACTCACGATTTCAGAGACTGCCATCATTTTGTCCCGCAGTGACCTCTTTCCAGGCTGAGGAATCACAAGTCTATGGAGCTATGCCTCCTATGTATGCTATTCTATACCCTTGATCGGCCTTGTTACACATTTCTGAATATTTTCCAAGTATAGAAATGCTTCAACAACTAGGATAGAAAGAGAATTCAATAATTTCACCTGATTTCTGTGGCCTGTGTTCCCAAGAATACTGGCCACCCAAAGCACCAGTCGGGAGAGAAGTGCCTCCCAAGAGCCGAGACTGCTGCGAGGCAAATACATTCAGTTTATAAAGATTTAAAGGCAGTACAACTTAGGAACAGTTTGGTTTTTGTTAACATCCAAAGTAGCCCTTTGCTGGGCAAATGGTGTAAATAAGCTTTCTCACGTTTCTTCTGAAATAAACAGAGGGGAGGGAGGCAACCACTGCAAAGGAAGCAGAAGCAGCAGGATTGTTTCTTACAGCACCCCTCAGCGCAGAGCGAAGTCCAAGGGCTGGCTTCCTGGCAGACCAGTTTCAGTTTCAGCCAACAAACATTTCTACTCCACTCTTTTTTTAGGTCAGAAGGTGAGTAAAGGTTGGCTTTTGTCCTGGGTACTTTTCTTTCCTTGTAACTTTCACACAGAAGCATGAAATATAACCGGATACATTTCAAGCAAGACAATGGATTACCTTGTACCGACGTGCAGGCCCAAGGTGTCTATTATTTATAGACCTAATTTTCTTGTAGCAAATTTGCATAGATGAACTGGTGGCTGACAGGCCTAAAGCTGTGAGGCTTGCAAGTCAGCACAGATACTGGAGAGTAGGGTAATTCAGCAGCCAGGGATCACTTTGTATTATGTTGCATCACAACCTCTGCATCGCTGGACCGAACCAACCCAGCCACAGACTGCGGAAGCGAGTCTGGAAAAAAGGGGCAGAGGAGAATTTTGCCAGAAAACTGAGACTGCTTGGTTCTGGAGGGGATATTTCATTACTCCTCACATCACTTTGGCACTATGACTGCTTAGCAGGTACAGTGGAAACATCCAGATCTGCCCACGCTGTGCAGCCACAGCGCGTTTAGGGGGAGTCAGACTCCCGTCAGGGACCTGACAGAGCTCTCATGCACACATTGTCACTAGGAGTAACTTTCAGCCTGAGAGAAAGCAAACTGCTTTGGCAAAAGCTAAACAAACCCTCTACACCTGATTTGAAACAGAGATGCTGCCTGGTGTCAGCTGCGTGGATTGCTCCTGCTGTCATCAAATGAATTAAAGTATTGATCTGCCAGGAGCCAGAGTGTGTGTTTAAGGGAGACTCATCGTTTCCCTCACTGGTGACATCTCAAAAGTGGTCCTCTGAGGATGAGGCTTACCAGTGCACGTGGCAGGAGAAGGGTGTATCTGCTCCCAGGCTTCAGCTCAGACCTGAACACCCACGCCCAGGAGCCACTACCATAAAAGAAAAGGGAAAGTGCAACATATACCTGTTCCTTGGAAGAAGGTATCACAGAAGCCACACGAAGCTAGCAACTAGTAAGAAGGGGTCAGTGGCTTACCTTCAGAGAGCTTCTGCAAGAAGAAATGCTGAATTAAGAGACGACGCCAGTAGGAGGGAAGTGACTGGCGTGCATGAGCAGTGCCACGCTGCTGCTCTCTGGCATCCCTCCCGAGGAGGTTACACCTGCGGCGGTGGAAGCCCCCGCTCCTCCAGGCTGCCCCAGGGAGGGCTTCCTGCGCTCCTCCTCAGGCTGCTGCCATTCCTCCATGAGGCTCCTAGGCTGCAGGCGGCACATTAGCAAGCCCCATCACAAAGGAGGGCCTAAGCAAAGTTAGATCCAATTGCACGAAGCTGGATCATGTATCATAAAACCAGCTTTGCTTAGTTAATCCTCTGATTGATTTTAAGGCCCTGCAGAGACTGAAAGACTATTAAGAGATTTGTGTTGGCAGTGCTTCCCAGCGCAGGCACCGTCTCCGCTGCCGCTCACCTGACGTTTACCCAGTCATGGCCTGAGCCCCTTCCCAGTGCAGGGCAGCCCTTAGACCCTCCATTTAAATTGTATAAACATTCTCTTTGCTGAAACTCCATCTGGAGGATTAACACTCATATACAAGCAAAGGCCTGACAGGGTCCTAACCCTGGTGCCAGCTCTCCAGGCACTGGCTGCAGCTGGGCACCCCACAGGGACACCCTGTCTGGTGCAGGGTGCTCCCCACTTGGCACACCTGCCCGCGTTGGCCAGATCCCCTGCTGCCCTCCCCACTGGCATGCTCCTGTGACGCTTAGCACTTGGGTTTGCTTTTTTCTCTCCAAAGCAGGGCGGCATAGCAGTAGGTCTGCTGTGCAGCTGGGCTGGCACCAGCCCGGGGGGGCGTCAAGCAGCTGCGAGCCCACCGAGGACGTGGGAGCCCATCAGGAGCATTTTCCAGTAGCCACTGACCTGCAGGAGGGGTGGGCATCTCTCCCTATGGCTGCTAAACCACACCAAAGGAGGGGAGCCAAGGCAGCTCTTGGTGTCAGCACGCCTGCCACCGCGGGCCTCCAGCTTCATACTTTGCCCTACACATTCCTGTAAAGCAGATGAGTTAGAGCAACAACAATCACAAAAGCAACCCTCATGAGGGACTGCCCTGAACGCCCTGCCCTGCCTAACCCCCCCCAGCAGTGCCTCCCGTGGACACCCACTCCAGGCACGATCATCCTCCCTCATGCTGATCCATTGAGACTCGTGCATCTCCAGCAATGGTGCAAACATGTTGAGGGTCTCTCAGCATAGCCCTCAGGAATTGCAGCCCAATATGCTTTGTTTTTTCCACTATAATTTTCCTCTTGATCCTTGCATCTCACCTTAAGCAGTTCCCTTCCCCTGCCTCACAGAGCACTGATGTTGCCTTACTCTTGGTGCTCAGTCCGGCAGAAGCCCTGCAACACGTACCCGGCTGTTCCCTGTCTCACTTCTTCAACATCCATAGCTCTGCTTGGATGGGATGCAATGTGCTGAGTGTGCAGACCTGAAATGCTTGCTGTTGCCTTTGACTGCTCATGTGCCTGCCTGTTTTCTCCAGCACCTGCCTCCTCATGTCCAGATTCAAACTCCAGATAATGTAACCCTGCTAGCCTCCTGGGCAGGGTTGTGTATGCTGGGAGAAATGCTGGCCTTGAAAATTGGGTGTGAGTCTGTGGGATTCTTCAGATACTTTCTGCTAGTGGGATTGTCTGGAAGAGGCTGAAGTCTGATCCTCAGTCCCAGCTATCTCAAGTTCATGCCAGTAATTACGTCCAGGTAACCGGCTGGCAGGCCACTGTCCTAGACTACGGCAAACCAAGACACAAGCAATCTCCTGTTGGTTAGGCACCTTTTTTGTTGCAGCAGGTAGAAGCCTTCCAAGGAGATGTTTTTAAGCAGCAGTTCAAATCATTGCTCCACTCTTCAGACTCTGTCCAGGGCGTAGGCACCCTGCTGAGCTGACCTACCCAGGTATCCCCAGGGCAGGAAGAGCCACTCAGCAGAGACCATTGTCAGCACAGACTGGTGCAGGCCACAGATGCCACTGAGTGGGATCTGGACACGCTCAGCTGTGGTGGACTAATCCTGAGGCACACAGAAAAAGCAGATGCCAGCCTCCTCCCTGGTGCTGGCAGACTGCTGCTCTGTGGCTCCAGCCCCAGGCTGGCATCTGAGACCAGGCTGTAAGTGGTGCTGTTGTTCAGGGAGATGCAGCCTCCTGGATTTCCTCCCTTGGTTATGCTACAGCTGCAGATGTGGAAGTCTTGGACTGCACCCAGTCTATGCTGCGTGCGATGTAAAACGCACTCCCAAGCCTTACTGCACAGCCTGCTTTACTGGAGACAAATGCCAGGTGCTGCACAGAGCCATAATTCCAGCAGAGCAGGGCGCATGGCAGGTTGCACATGCGACACGAAGCTTTCAGTCATTCAGACATTGCTGCCAGATCCACTCAACTCCGCAGTGCACTGTGGGCCAGCAGCTTCTCTGCAGTGTGTGTGCGAGGTGAGTTTGGTGATGCTCAGTCCAGGTCTCAGGGCACGCATGTGCACAACACAGGAGACCCACCACAGACTACTAGCTGAGCCAACTGAAAAAGAGGTTTATTACAACAGCTTGAAAGAGGATGAAAAACTCAGGGTAGGGCCCTTAATGTGCCAGAGGCCTTCAAGTGGAAAGATCCCAAACCAACAAGACCTGGTTCTAAAGCACCAAATTCTTCATCTGGCTCCGGTACTGCTGCCTGTCCCCAGTACAGGGCTGAGAAGAGTCACAGATCTGGTGCTTTTTGTCAATGCAACTTCAAGAGCAGTCCACCTACCAGGAAGGAGAGCATAGGATGGGGATGAAGCTCTGGCAGAATTCCCAGCACTGGAAACAGTCCAGCATGAGTTTTGGAGGGTTTGCAGTGAGCACATGAAGCAACTTTTCTGCTTGTCAGGATGACCAGGAAAGGGAGAAGCAAGAAATTGTGAACTGTTCAACCTGGTATCACCTCCACACAACACAGTGGAGTAAACAGTGTGAAACACCTAGGAATAAGGTCTAACAACTACTGTGTAACAGGGGCTTATTAAAAGTAGGTTGTGCCAAGTGAGTCCAAAAGACTTCTTCACTTGAGACACTGATTTTGCAGATGATAGAATTAATTTCTATTCCAATAAAACAGTTGATAAAATGCCACGCAATGAACTTAAAGAAAGCACTGAAGAAAGGTAACACTAAACAAAAAAGTCTCCATAGAGAAGAGCAGGGGTGGAGGCTGGCAGGCTGGCTGGCAAGCAGGCAGGGGCCTGGGCTCACAGCAAGGATTCCCTGATGGGCACGGGTGTCAAGGGGGTGCTTGCCCCTTGGAGCTGCCTTTGCCAAGCCAGTAGTGGGGTGCAAGCTGACCCCAGAGGACCTAGTTCCCAGACCTGTTCCTCTTGGGGAACAGAGATGGACAGCAGGATTTTGTGAGCCTCTAACTTCAAAAGATCAGCAGCCATGCCAGGATGAGGATCTGCTGGGACCATATAAGCTGCCTTGCTCCTGCTTTTTTAAATAGTATGAGAATTTTGAAGCTGCAAGACAGGAATGCGGGCAGAGACCTGACGGTTCCATGTTGCTCAGCTGAGCAAAGCTCTGTTAATAACCCGCAACCCCCAGAGGGAGGGAGGGAGGGCCGGTTCTGTTTTTGCTTAACCAGGGTCTCCTGCCATTACAACATTACAATATCAAAGAACTTTCTGCTGAGAACTAGATACAACAGCAAGAGCAGCCCCAAAAGGACCAAACCTGAGGATCTCAGTGGGGTTTGCTGCAGGAGGGCAGGGCTTAAGCCATAGTCTGGAGAAACAAAGACTCAGGGGACAGGATCAGTCTCTAATTATCTTACAGTTAACGTGAATGAGCAGCAGGATGAGGAGAGGGAGGGGCAGAAGACACCAGCATGAGAAGCACTGACCTGGAGCTAGGGAAGGAAAAGTTTAGGCTAGATGCAAAAAAAAACACAACCAAAAAAAATCCCAAAACCCTATTAAAAATGACTGGCATAAACCAGACTCCTACAGGGAGAGCCTAAAAGCTTAGTCACAGGAAACACAAGGAAATCAGATGCAGTGTTAGCAGGAAAGTTGCAACAAATGACTGCAGCAAAAGGGCCTGGCTCAGACCCTTTGGCAGGACCAAGTGGTCTTTCCCAGCCTTCCCTGCTGGTTAGTCATCTGCTAGTTGTTTCCAAATGGCCCTGGGTACCTAGTACCTCTACCTGGAAAATGAGTGGGCACTGGTAATTTAACAGAGGCATCATTTTCAGCAAGAACCGTTTGGACATTTAACATCCCAATATTTAAAAAAGAACAGAGATCTGTCATTTAGAAAACACTCTAAAGGCATAACAAAGGCTATTTCTAACTATCTCTTTTTCTAGGAAAAATGTATTTGCAGCAAGCACCAGGTGCTGTTGTATTTTAATCTAAGTGAAGTGACTCCTGTTCCTACTCCAGTACTGAATACGCAATTACTCTCAATAGATCAGTCCCACATCCCCTCAGTCATATTAAGGCACCTCTCCATGAACACATCCTGTTAGACTTCCACTCAACTGATCATGTTCACTCAGACTTCCACTCAGCTGATCCCAAAAAGCAAGGCTTCAGCTGCATTATTCTTCACTGTTCACAGAATTTTCCAATTTCTGTTCCAAATAACCTCAGACTGCAAACAGTAGGTGGTTCCTGGATAGGAAGGATTTGTCCAAAAGAGGTTTTTCAGAGCAGTGCTTCTCTGCTTCCAACATTTCCCTTTTCATCTCTTTCTTTCATTTACTAGGTACTGTTTCTCCCCAGAGTGCCAGACTCTGCTCAGGTGGAAGCCACACAAGAGTCAGTGGTAAGGCGGTGCATGGACTAGCACACCCATGCGCAGACCAACAGAGAGAATGGGCCCATTTATGAGGTCTTCTCTGAAGCTCATGCCTGGCCCTGTGGCTCTACCCAAGCCCGTTCCAGGGGGATCCCCCCTTGCTGTGGATTCCCCGCCCAACGCTGATACCTTTGGGCTGTCCAGCTCCTGGCACACGCATGCCCCCAGCGCTGGAGCGGGGCTGCTGCATGGGTTCCAGCACCCACACTGTGTGCAGCACCCCCAGGGACTATCCTGAGCATCTCAGCTGTCTTCAAGTGCCGCCATGGCCCATGGTCTAAGTACT
Organism: Balaeniceps rex; assembly: GCA_013401315.1. Taxonomy (NCBI): domain Eukaryota; kingdom Metazoa; phylum Chordata; class Aves; order Pelecaniformes; family Balaenicipitidae; genus Balaeniceps; species Balaeniceps rex. The sequence continues at coordinate 126,885 of VYZW01021864.1, forward strand.
GGCTAGAGCTGGATGGGAACACTGGAAATGGGCATTTTCAGACAAATCCTTCTGAGGGAAAAGAATGGTTTCAACTTTTTTTTCAGATTGTCATTCTGATGGCTCAGAATTTTTCCAAAAATATTCTGACACAACCAAAGGAGTATCAGTTCTTCGGCATATGAAGTGATTGTATAGTAGTTTTAGTATTTCATATTTAGACATTCTGACAACAGAAATGCAATCATGTAGAAAAACAATTCATATGACCTAAAACCCAAGTAACAAAAATTGGGTTGAAATAGAAACGTTAATATAGATCCTTCTGTGCAATTAGAATTAACCTCACTAACACTTTGAATATTGTCCAATGAATTGTCTGGCATATCTCTCATGAGACTGAGTAACTTCAAACAGTTGAGAATTAGAGCTTGGCTGTACTTGTTATGGATGGAGCCAGACAGCAAAAACAAGTAAACCAAATGGTAACGTAAACTTCAATGAAAACATAATTCTACTCTGTTAGTTGACTAATGATTTTGGCTGAAAATGTACATTTACCAAACTGCCCCTTTGTATTGTAATGAGTCAAATCCAATTTCCTATCATCAAACTTGTAGATGGCAGCCAAGAAAATTATGTTTAATTGAGTTGAACTATAACACTGAATTTGTAACTTTGCCGAACATGGATTGTCTCACTGTCCAGGTTTCTCATCCAGTTTGAGGTTTTACTTCTGCATTTCAGGAATTAAACAAGAGGCACATCTAGCAAACAGGTTCTTTCGAAGGAGACTAAACAGAAATAATTAAAGGAATTTGGACCTGGCCTAAAATCTCTGTGAGACTGAAGCCTCTTGCTCCTGACAGGATCAAGGAAGCAGTGCTTCCACATTTATTTAACAGTGAGAATACATCAGTTTGTTAAAAAACATGGAAGTCCGAATAATCCCCAGGTTACACTTACAGTTGTGGTAGACCTTACTATGAAGCACTGTCTTCCAAGGGAGATGAACTGGTGGTGCCAGCCACAGCAGCCTGACAAAAATTCCCACTAGCAATAAACATCTTATCTTTCCACCTGACCTTGTACTTGGCTATTTCCTAAAAGAACTATCTAATGTCAGGAGGAAAATTCCTGCTTTGGACTCACAACTTGACCTTTGAGTTTCAGGAGTGGGCCTGTCCACAGCCAAGGAGAGCCTCCTGGTTTCTTCTCACCAAGAACTTGTTTATTATAGCCTCAGATGAATCTTTCCTATAACTGTGGTTAACCTCTTCCTATGGTTAGGCTCCTTATGATTCACCTATGCTAGGTATTTTGCAATTAAACTCCCCCATAGAGCAAAACAAGCCTTTATTATAGCTGCAGAAGGCCTCTTTGTCTGGCTGAACCGGGTCTTCTACTTTTGTTCCCATGCCTTTTTCATAACAGGTTTGCAAGTTCTCATCCTTGGGCTGCATACTGCTGTGACCATAAGCTTTCATGAGATGGTTTTAAAATACAGACAGAAAAGGTGATGGTGCTGGCGATGGGGGGGTCTTTCAGTCTACGTCATATAGACCTCTATTCTTTGAGGCTAATCCTTTGTTTTTTTGGTGGAAAACAACATTTTTATGAGACAGGTGAATCATACATTCCCCTCTAGCAAAATGAGCCCCCAAAAGAGAGCAAGGTATGTATCTTGGGACATTCCTAAAATCACAAACATAAGCAACTGGCAAAAAAAGGGCATCGATCACAGTGAAAAAAACCTGTGCCATGTAAACAGCTCCAATAGCAAATGCACGAAAACAAGGTCTAAAAATTTACATCAGTGAAAGACACTTTTGAGTAAAAAACAGTATTGGCAATATCTAATTATTGGTGAAATCTATCAGGAAAATATTTTATGTTCTGAAAGACTACTCACAGTTCAGTAACAATCCCTCAGGATTTCTGTATGAGGGTTTAAATGCTTTTCAGTAAATTCAGGGGAAGAAAAGAAAGGTTTAGTTCCAAGTCTGAGCCAAAGTTTGCTGTGTAGCTAAAAAGAGTAAATGAACTTGTGGATTTGACTCCTCTGTTTCCTTCTCACACAGCGTCTTCTATACTTGAACGATGGAGCACAGAGCCTGAACACGAAGGCTTATGTTTTATTAATGGTGTCCAATTCATTTCCTGTTTTCATGCTGATAACCTACCGAGGGAGAGGAAGGGAATTCAGGTGGCAAGACCTCAGATCCATTTTTCTTATACCCATGAACAGTTCACAAGTGGGTATTTCACTAGCAAAATCTCTTTATTGCATGTATTACTGCATTCTCTGGGAAGCTTAACTGGGATGGCTGGCTTCACAGCTGCTGGCATACAGCTCCGAAAGCCTCAATGTTTTCAAGGAAAGTTCTCTTCAAGGTGATAGCTTTCAGTTTTTGATTCGGTCAATGCTCAGTAGCTATTTTCACTACTGTCCTTTCTACAGGACTAACCTCATAATACACCAAATTACTACCCTGGCAGAAATCTCCTGGTCAAACAAAATTTGCATTAGCAATACCATTCTCTGTTTGTAGAAATGCCAATTTATTCCCTGTTAAAGACAAACCAATGTAGTGTTCAGCCCAGTAGTTATTCCCAGAGATTCCCAGTCCTGCAAAATGAAGCATTTTTCTTTAAAAGCCTAATGCTTTCTGCAAATTTCCCATTTTTTTTAAAAGCATAATTTCCTCTGTGTCTGTAATATTTACCATGATTGAGCACATCCTTTATAAAAGGCCTTCTTCAATACAGTGTTGAGAGTGAGTTCCTAGGAGAGACTGAATTTTAAATATCTGTATTTACGAGCTGGAGAAGAACAAGAACGTCACCTTACTACTTCAGATTGAAATCCTTTGCAGAAATTATTTCAGCAGTTGATGGAATTTTTAAAAAGTGTCCCTGTATTCAAGACCTACTTACAGTAAAGGGATCCTTCCAGGCTTTTTCCTTCATCATCTGGCAGGCTGATCAGATGGGAACTTGCTGAAGAAGGATCAGTCTTGTCCAGTACTAAGTGCCCAGTTTAGAAAAATCATTCCTCATTGCTGCTAAGCAGAAGGAGAAAACATCCCCTTCTAGACAGTAACCTCTTGTCCCATTCTAAGTGAATCTATCTATACTTACAGTATTCTACAAGACAGAGCTACAGCAGGGTGGCTCTTACTGGGGGGGTACTCCCCATGTGGGAGGTAAAATGGATTAGGAAATAAATGTAAACTGTATCCTGGCACCTGGGGAACCTTTAGCTTGTTCAGTACCTGCCAAATCTTGTCCGTCATATGCGTTATGGGTGTTTGAAACACAGACCTTGCTGGGCCAGTTGTTGGAAAAGTGGACTGAACCTCTGGTTTGACTTCGTAGCAGTTCTGAACATCTTATTAGCTACTTTCTTCTAGAGACATCAAACAGAAAAGATGAGTAAGGTAAAAACTGACACCCCACTCAGAGCAGCAAGCTCTCACAGAGAGAACAGAAGGGTTAGAGCACCTGGGTGGACATCTGGCTATCAGCAGGTACTGTAAGTTGATCCTGGGTCTGTCCTGTGCTTGTTCACATCCGTGTTCAAGAAAGAATCCCCATTTTCCTATTCCTCAAGCTGGTAATACAACAAAGGCCTGGGTCTCATAAAACACTCTTGCAAATAACATAAAATAACTTTTCAGAGAAAGATAAGAAAAATTAAATTCCCCCTGTGATTCTTGTACTGGCCAGAGCTGCCCCAGTCTGTTTCAATGCTTCACATTCCCTTAAAGCCAAACACTTCAACGACAATGACTTGTGTCTAGCTGCTTCTTCCTATAAAACCCACTGGCCACTTTCCCAACAAGAAAAAAAGCACTTCTTTCCACAGCCTGCATGCAGCTCAGCGTGGCCATGCTCTGCGGCAGGGGGTGGGGTTGCACCACAGAGCTCTTGGGGTTTCTTTTAGGACATTTTTCTTTGAAAGATAACCAGAACTGTGATGCGATCGGTAACCTCCTGTGTTGGCAGGCAGACATGCATGCCTGGAGGTGCAAGTGCAAGTGTGTGGTCTTGGGCGTGGGGAAGAAAGGAGAAGGGTGGTGACCTGAATGTTGGAACAGAGTTCAGAGTAGACTTTTTTTGGTTTTTTGTTTTGCCTTTCCTTGCATTGGGAACCCCAAGCACGAAAAAGCAGGAGTTCCCTGCCCCACCGGTAATATAATGAAAGCATATCAGAGACGTGCTGCCTTCTGCTTTCTGAGCCTCTTGGCTGTAGACAGCCACACTTTCAGGCCTTCCTCTGAAACCATAAAGACTACAAATAGTATTATTTTTATCAATGAGAATGGGGATTCTCAGGTAAGTAAGGACCTGTGGAGCTAGGACATACAGGAATATCCAAATGCTGCAATAGTAGTTATAAAATATGAAAACTGGCAACCTCACTCCTCCTAATGTATTTCACACATAGAGCTCGGACCCGACATACACAGGCCCATATGTCCCACTTGAGACTCAGCGCTCAGCTTCTTTGTGTCTCAATTATTTAGCCCTGGACTGCCAGGGCTGCTGGGAGAGAGACAGGAGTGAGGTACTCTTAAAATCATCCCTTATAGACAATATTTGTTTGATGTGTTGTTAATCTCTGGTGACAGAGATTCCACAGTGCCCCCCCAGCAATCTGCTCTAACAGTGACCTATCTCTACCATCAGAATTATTTCCCTTTTCTCCCCCTCTAGAGCCCAGTTTAAGCCATTATAAGAAACATATAGGAGAACAGAGTACTCCCTCCCCTTTGCTGCAACATTTTACGTATATGATGGCTGCTCTACTGTTTCCCATTTGTCTTCTCTGGACTGAACAAAACATACTTTTGTCAGTCCCTCTTTGCACATCATGTTTTCTATTTAGTCATTCTTACTGTTTACTTCCAGATGCACATCAGCTCGAAAAAGTCTCATGGATTCCACTTAAAGCCTTACTGCTTTTCAATGGAGTGTAAGAATTACTGCGTGTCTTGAAATGACAGTCATGCTTATACACCTTAGTACAGTATTTGATTTTTTTTGCAAAATCCAAATGAGAACTTAGGTTGCATTTTCAAGCAATGAAAGTAAAGTGTGATGCAGTGCTACACATTAAAGTCGCTGCCATTACTGCAGGTCTGACTGGGCACAAAGACAAGAACCCATGTTCCCATCCCTAGCACTGAGTAAAATACGTATTGCAAATAACACTTTGGGAATCATTTGATCACGTGGCATTGCTGATAGATCGTAGCATCTGCTTGGTTTTTCTTCTCTTTTTAAAAGTTTTATCTAATGATCACTGCCCCATAGGGGTGTATAGCACCTTATTTAAATACACTGTAAACCTGTAGCTATTAACTCTCCGCATATATTTTCTTATCTTTTGCTTTAACACCAGAAAACTGTGAAGTCCCGTGTGGAGGCAGCAATTTTTTTTTTTTACTGTCAATGCAATAATCAGTGCAAGAAGTTTTCTGACTGCGTGGGAAAATGAATCAACTTGAAATCACTGACCTTTCTTTATGGTCATCTGCCACTTTGAATGCTGGTTATTCTGATGTTGGGCTATAGGAGGAGGGATATTTACCATTGAAAAGTGAATAGCTGCCAACTATCAAGGCATCACCAAGCTTTGCAGACAGGTATTGTCATAGAGTGGCACATTATGTAAGCACTCCTTAAGTGCAAGTTACTCTACATTCTTGGCAGCAGACCACATGAAATTTCCCTTCAGATGTTGATGGGATAAAAAAAAATTATATATATGAAAATCACCTTATCATTTACAATGCAAATCTTGGAAAGAAAGTTAGTAAATTAAGTTAGAGATTCGCCTAAATTAAGCTGGCATTCTATTCTGATGCTTCAAACTCTGAAAACACTGCTGGCTGACAAAACAAGCCCTAGAATAATTAGCAAAAACCCTCCTTCAGAGGCAGCAGACGAGCAATCCCTTTGAACCTTCACAGCACATCATAAACGCTCAGCAGACTTACAGTGTCGCAGTCCCAGTGCTATCAATTATTTACCCTTTTTCTGTTTACCTTCAGGCAGCAAGTAATTATTTTTAAATATTAATTTAGTTGTGTCATGTACAGTTTGTGGTTTAGCCCTGAGATCTGAGATATAGAAAAGCAAACTGCATCTCAAATCACATTTAGCTAGTGACGCATTGATAGTCGGATCCCCACTCCAGATACACTCAACTTCTTCCATCATTAGAAACAGAACTCTGTTCATTGCAGGAAAGTGAAAGCAATTTTCTTAACAGGAAAAGGCACTTTTTTTTAGCCCAAAAGTCCGGAAATTGGAAAATCCAAATAGGAAAAAGTTATTTTATTCTAAAAAGTTTCAGGTTTTTTTCAGATGAAGATTTTTTCTTCCCCCCCTTTTGTTTCCCTCAGAATCTTTCCCAGAGTGTTTCATTTTCTTTATCCTCAGCTAATTTAGGCTAAAAAGAAGTTGGCTGTTGTTTCCGCAGTCCTGAGAGAAAGAGATCCTAGGAGACAAGAATCACCTTCCTGCACTGAAAACACCACTTCTTAGAACCTGAAAAGAGAGGATGGCTCTTGTCAGCTCACATGAACGTCTTTCCACAAGGGACTAGTTCTTTCTTTTTAAAAGTTTATACTAGAAAAACAAATACTCATTATTTGCATGAAGAAATAGATGTGTGCCCACAGAGAGGTCAATGCAGTATCAATTTCAGGACAAACTGCTAGTTCCACCGAAGGCAGCAAGATTGGTATCTTCCTGAAGAAAAATATTTTTGAATTTTGGAGTCTTCTGGTGTTCATTTTTTTGCACTGTTGCACTTTCAGCTTTTTCTTAGCATAAGCTCTTGAAAGAAGCCTTGATTTTAGCTGTTTCTGAGACAGAATCATGGAGAAATGGAAGTCGGACAATGAAACTTGGGTAACTTCACTGGTATTCCTGGTATTCTGGTGGTGCTTGTAGGCTCCGGCCATCTGGTTCCCACCCTGCTAGGTTCTGCACCAGAAGCATCTCCTGACAAAGAACACGCAGCCACAGTTTGAAACGAGATGCTGCACTGGAAAACATATATGAGAAAAAACAAAGGAAGTACCATATGCTCACAGGAGCAAGCTAAGGTACAACACTGTTCCAGTGAAGGAATGTTTGTAAAATGACCTAGTGAAGATCAGCTTTTCATGAAGAGAAAAAACACAAACTGCATTTGGTCAAGTCATATTCTTCTCCCGCCCCTGCCTTTGCCTCATGGTCATGTCTACTCCCTCCCTGTCAATCCTGTCCCATTATTGTTGCTGCTACAACCTTGATAATGCGCATTCATGTTTTCAGAAAGAGAGGGGCCATGCCACACATCTTGTTTCAATCTAAGGAGGAAATAGCAACCTCTCATTCACCTCCAGTCCATGTCGTCCTCCCTGCCCCCCTCCTCAACTGTAAATGCAGACTGCAAGGCTGAATACCAGTAGTCTAGCTCATATGTATTGTATGACTGGAGACCCAGTACAACACATGAACGTGACTTTTTCTAGCCTGAAAGAATCTGCTATCCAACAGGATAGGTCCTTGGGAAGAGCCAGAAATTTTGCTTTAGCTCTAATCCCTAATATCATGCAGCATGGTTTAGCTTAGACCTTTAATGTTAGCTGTATGTACTTTACAAAAATTCTATTACAAAGGATTTTTCTTGAACCAAAGCAATCAGAAGCCTATCTCTCCTATTTCCCATTCTGAACTCCTATTGGACTCTAGGGTCAGACACTGCTATGTGAATTTACATATGCATTATGAAACCATAAAGCCTCGCTCTGGAATTCTCATGGTACATACCTACCTCTGACTCTAACATGGGAAGAAAGACAAGAACATCTAAGAAGGGGTCAAGCAAAATGTCCAAAAGCAAAGGCAAGGCAGCATGGAACAGCAGCACAAAAGCAAAGCTTTATTATGGCAACAATACTCTACCTTACTGTAACAGGAATGAAAGCACCTATTCTCTTAAAAAAAAAAAAAAGAAAAGGAAGAAGTAGAGAAAACTAGTTCTGTGATGAAGGACCTTCTGAGTAGTAGGTACCTGAACTGGACTTTTCCTCAGCGTCACTGTTATCAGGGGCCCCGTTGAAATGAAAGTGTCACAAAAGCGATCACCAAACCTGCAGCAAAATTGGGAAAACAGAATCAGAAATTCCATGCTAGCCATTAAGGCAAATATGTTTGAAACTCTTAGAAGATCAACTGTAGAATTCAGCTCTTCAGACACAAGTGGTACAACAGTGCGGGCTTGTTTTGACCTGTGCTTTATTTTGCCTCTCTGTAGATGCTTCCCCAACAACATGACACAAACTGAAGCAACAGAGTGGGCCTCCTGCTCATTATCAAAATTAATGAACTTCTAAAACTTCTATCTGATCTATGGGCGTTGTGTCAGTGTTAGCAAACATCTCTGAGCTGGAGAAATAACCTCAATTTTGTTGGCTTGGCTCCCATTTGCCTCGGTAGCAACACTGACCAAATGCTGCCTGGACAGATGCCTAGTTTCTCTTAATCTTGGTGAGCAGATTTAGATCACATCATTTCACTAAGTCATTTCATCCAAGGTGAATGAGGATAATGGCTGAAAAACCAATTCGTGTGTTAAGGGTAATGATGGTGACTCCACTCTTCTCACCAGGTGCTGGACTGGTACACCCTGTTCCTGAAGCAAGTAGGCAGAAAGCCACAGACCCCAAAAGTGAATCAGTTCTTTCAGAAGCGTAACTGTAATACACCCTGAGACTATGTATATTCTACCCTACAGGGCCAATAATTTATTCTTTCAGGTTAAGTCTGTCTCACCTTCTGATACAGATTTTTTACAGCCAAGTTATTTCTGAACTGAGCTATGAGTAGGTCAATCCTATCTTTGGTCTGCTTTTGCTAGGTTGCCAAGTAGATGTTTGATGACAACAGTTTCAAACTGAACACGGGGACAGGGGAACAGAATGAATCATAAAATTATGGGGAAGAAAGACATCTCAGCTGGGAAAATAAAAGTTTCTCTTTCTTATAAATCCACATTGATTCACTGTATTAATGAGCAGCATTATAGTATGACATAGCCTTTTCTTCATTGGTTCCTGTGGAAAAAAAAACTATTAAGAGAGCCACAAAAATAATGACAAGGGCAAGAGTAACTGGAACTAAACATTCATTGTTTTGGGTCATTGTGAGTTAGAAATAAATCTAAAGTCTAAAACATTATCTAAAATAGCACTGAAAATCAGGCCCCTATCTGAACATAAATCAGAGGTCATTTCAAGGGTATTAATTTCATAGCCCATATCATAGCCCTCACATATTTAAGCATCTATAACAATGTTGCTAGAACTTCTTTTTCAAATACAACACACAAGTAAAGCTGATACCCATGGTATTGTCCATGAGCTTATTTTTTGAGGGCGAAAAAAGAAGGGCAAAACAGATGACTTGGAAGATTAAAAAAAAAAAACAAAAACAATGCCCCCACCCCCNAAAAAAAAAACAAAAACAATGCCCCCACCCCCCCAAAAAACCCCCAGCCAACAAAAACCCAACCCCAGCCAAACCCCCCAAAACAGGGACGACACATACAGATCCAGTTCTGGTAATCCACATATGTCTCCTGTTAGAATGAACTGATGCACAGTTTGCTAGGCATATCATAGAGATGCACATATCCACAAACAACCTGTCTAACCATTAGTCATGACAGAGTGAATGAATGAAGGAATGAAAGAGTTATAGCAACTAGACATGTAGGTGACTCATACAGACACAAACAGGTTTTGTCAATTATATTTTTTAATCAAGAGAGCAGGCAGTATTACTGAATATCATACTGTGGGTGTCACAAGAGCAGTTTTTTCAGACAGAATTTAAATGAGCAAAACCATAATGCAATGCTCCAGAAAGAATTCTACCACATAGACTAAAGGCAGGAGACGCAACAGTGCAGATAGCTCCAAGTCAAATGCTATCTGTTTGTACCTCCTGGAAAGCAACATCCAAAACTGTGAGCCAAACCTTAAAAACTTCCGTGAAGTCAGTGACTCTGTCTTGTGATGGATGGTTTCATGTGCTCTAAAGAGCAAACAAAAGTCCTCAACCCAGAGTTGCAGATTAGGTAGAATACCTTAAAAGGTAGGACTGAGGGCTTGGCTGTGGCACAGCATTACTTAATAGCATGGAAAGCCAGCATAAAGGAGAGAAGACAATGTTATAGTGTTTGCAGTAGCCCACGCTGCAGTATTTTAAGCTTCCAGAAGGTCTGTTGCTTTATGCCAGATATATAACACTGTTGCTGTACAGCTGAAAGATTAAAATGGCAAGGATTTCTAAGCCCAAAACAATGTTTTCTTTGATGAGGCAATCTCCATATCAGTCACAGAAGATGAAAAACATTCTTGTGGATCTCTTGTCTACACTGCTGTAAGACAAGAGTGAAGCTGAAGTACCACAGACCAGGTCTGGAATCAGCAAGAAGTAACATGCCATACTACATTGCCTGTAGTGTGAGTGCAGCAGTCAGATACTCTGATTTCAGGTAGAAAGCAGCCTGTTATCAGTTCAAGTTCTGTAACAGGTAGACAAGACTCAAGCACCACTAGCATCTGACTTCAGGCTTCAGCCTAGCTCTTGTTCTTGATACTTTTCACAGAAGTGAATCTCACAATTAGTGATGTCATTGTGAAGCAAATGGGAATGTCTGTGATGTCTCATAAATTTTATATGGTCACCTGTTATTTTTTGACGCAATTTTCCACGGGCAATTCAAGCACAGGTAGAAAAACTTTTGTGCCTGAGCACCCCTCAATTTCTTCATGCTTTAAGAGATATTCACACCCTTAAAGCTATCTCTGTCCGTGCTGAAATCGGCTGCTTGGCTGGTGCCTGAGGAAGAGAAGGGCAGAAGCAGCACAAAACCGCACGTGCCGATCCCAGCCCTGGCGCTGGCGGGCGCCCCCAGCCCCTCGTTCCGGCCCCGCCAGCGGCGCGGCCCGGGCGCTGTCCGCGGTGCTGAGCTGAGGGCCCGCGGCGCGGCCCGGGCGCTGTCCGCGGTGCTGAGCTGAG
>VYZW01021864.1:144733-162626 GCA_013401315.1 Balaeniceps rex
GCTCAGGCGTACAAAGGACACTTCAGATAGAGGGGGACCTTCTAAGGCTTTGATCCTCCATAAAAAAGATGAACATGAGAAGCTTCCTTAATTTCACCAGATCTGGTGCACTGGTTGTATGGTACCTGTTTATTCATTTGTTTTGTATTTAACTGTAAGTCTTTGGGGCTAAGACTGGCAGTCCAGGTTATAAAGTCCCTTATGAAATAGGGATCCAGTCCTGGCTGGAAGCTGCTTTAATACTTCGGCTGGAAGCTGCTTTAATCATCATAACTCACCTCAAGGCCTAGCTGTCTGTCCTTTTCTCCCCCCTTACTTTACAAAGTGGTAAGCAATCTTTCTGCATGTACCTTTCCAGAACTCTACCTCGTGGCATGACAAGCATACACACTGTTCTCAACAGCCTCTTGTAGGAAGCTCTGAACAGAGAATGTCTAATGCCAATGGGAAGAAGGCTGATGAAGGATGCTGCTGCAGAATGATTTCTTGCACACCTGGCCTCTGTACCAGGTCACATCAACACAGATTAGAATACTGTGATCAAACCTGATAAAATTAATTTCTATAGATGCTACATATAAGCCAAGATAACTGTTCACTTTTTTAATGATGCAAAAAAATGAAGTAAAGGATGAATTATTCAAGACACAAGTGTATCTTTATGTAGAATGGTGCCCTGCACGCTTGCAGCTCTGTTTGTCTTATTTATAATACAGCGTGAGCTCAGGTAACTTGAAAGACAAGGATCATGCAGAGATGCAGCGCACCATGTCACGGCCTCTCCAGTGTTCACATTTGTCTTTACTTACTATACCTAATAAAGCTCAAATGACAAAAGGTGACATACTGTATGTGTTTTATCTCATTATTAATTAAGCATATTTATCTCTTAAATCAGATGTGACTTGCACCACAACATCAGTAATTAAATTAAATATTGATGTGTGATGGTTGTGTGCCGAGGCTGCACAGTAAGTGGAATTGCCATATCTAATTAACATCTTGCAGGAGTAGCCCCATTAGGTTTGTTAGTTAAATCTCCAAATGGTAATACTAACAAAAGTGTAACTACCACTTAACAACCCTAATTAATAGGAGCCTCATCAGATTTGATGAATATCTTCATGCTTGTTTTGGGGGCTGTTGACTAGACTTTTGTTGCATTATTGTGAGGTTGTGAACTACTTAGAACTGGTAACTCTACTGCGCTTTACCTTCAAGTCTGTGTGGAAAGGCTATTTATTTGCTCTTTTGAAGAAACATATAGCAGCATCATAAGGTTAAAGATCAGAAAAGGACTCGAGATGATCCTCCCTGCCACTATTTCAGCAAGGGCTCAGACTTCCCTCTTCTCACGAGTGGTACATTATATGCGTATGAGAGAGACTGTGTCTGCCTGGAGAGCTCACTTGCCCTCTCTCAAACATGCAAGGTTGGCTGGTGCCCTAGGTTTTGAAGTGTTACTTTCTGCCTTACTACATACAACAATTTATCCTTGGAGAAGACTACAAGGATTTTTCTTTTTTTTAAATGCTCATTAAATTCCAGTGTCTTATAAGCAGTTCAGTGATGCTATTGCAACTCTGATTACCGTTCTACTGTATGCTGAACTGAGAATACAAAATTACTTCACTTGGGATTAGATACAGATTCCAGCCAGGATTTCAGGATGAAATGCAACTTTATCACTCCTTGCAAAATATAATTCAAATGGTAGTTGTTACATAGTCTGGGTATGTTACATCATTTGAAGTGATTAATGCTCATGTTCGTTTAACTACTACAGATGCTATTCTCAGCTGTGATTGAGTGAAAAAAAAAAATAAGTGCATTATGAAACTGTTCCCCAATTTGGGCTTTAGAAACTGTTTCCAAGCTAGCCATCCTTCGCAGTATCAGAGAAAATAATTCTCCACTGACAAGACTCCTTCTGCTACTCTTAAAAGTAAATGACAATACAGGGCATTGTGTCTGACCAACTGTCTAAGGGCTCCTGCAATTCCATCTTAAGGTTCTGGCAACAGGAAGAGAGTGGAACACCAATTTTCTTCCCTTCTTTCTGATTACACCTGATCTTGGCTGCGTTAAAGATGTTTATTGTTCTTCATAATGAAATGGTACAAGTGATACCTCTTATTCCATTATCATCATGTCTTTCTGCCCTTCTTACTGCTGCTTCTCCCACAAGCATCTACCTCCCTTATTTTATTTACTTTCCCACTTGTGCACAGAGTAAGTTACAATTTGGTTTTTAAAACGCGGTAAGTTTGATTAGGAAACAACTGGATATTTTGACTTAAACATGCTGGTCCAACAGCACAGAAATGAGCTGAATCACAGTCAAAACAGATTGTTTGCTAAGTGGAAAAGCAACAATGAAGAAACATACACCTGTATGCAGACAGACTAGTAATTACAAAATTAGCAAACATTACCAGTAATAGAATCAGTCGGCATTTGTCTTGAGCTTTGTATCTTCAAACAGTTTCTAGGATCAGCTGGTTAAGCAACACTAGAGATGACCATTTGGCTATGTAAGTAGCTGGTTAAAACATCTGTATCTTCCAGGAGCCCAGGTTCAGTTGAGTCGTAGGTCCCCCATGGATAGAGTTTTACAATGTACGGCTCTGCCAAGTACAGGTCTTCAAAAACAGCACCACCACAGGACACTTCACAACAGTCAGCAGCGAGCAGCATTTGCTCAGCATCCTAGACCTTTACTTTCATCACCCTAGCTGTGCTGCATACTTGATGTCTCCCTCTGGTCACCCTGCCTGACAGTGTGATCTCAGAGCACTGCTCTTGGGACATAACTGACATCAAGAAATACTGATATCTCAAGAGCAGGGGCAGTTAGCTGTGTTGTTTGAAAGTCACTCCCCTCCTTCACACTCAGTTGGAGCAACAAGCCACAACAACACGACCACATATTTTACCAGCTCTTCAGGCCTTCACAGTGTGGGGCAATGACTGAGATTTTATTTTGGTAACTACTCTGCAACAACATACAGCTTATTTTTGAGCAGGAGTCTTCCCAGGCCCTACAGAGCGTAACCGTCTTAGGGATACAGGGCATAGCAATAAGAAACAAGCTAAGCACCTTCGATACTTAGTGGCTGTTCCCAAAGACTACCTTACTCAGTTATTCCTGCCATGGCAGCTGCTAATAGCTGTATTTCTTGTTTACTGTACCAAAACAGAAACCTAGCCCAGCATAACACATAGATCTGCATCAGTACCTTGCCCTGCATAGAAACTACCTGCGCTACTAAATAAAACTTAGTAAAGAATGGGGGCTAAAGTCTCAAAGTCACCCTAAACCTACTGCTGCAGCCACACAAACCCTTGCCACCATTTCACTCTTCCACCTCCCCCCACCAATCCTTATACATTAGGAGAAAGGTGCCATCACCTTTATAAGCTGTTTTCCTCTCACAGGTACCACCTGCCAGCACGATTCAGCAGTAATTAGTCAGTTAATCAAGGCCAGGCTGCTTCAGCCCTTAAAAATAGCATGATTGCATAGAAAAGGCTTTTTGGTCCTTTCTAGAGTCTGGTTAGCAAGAAGAGTCTGAAGGGAAATAGAAAATGGTAGACCTCGTTTTGGTAGATACTGTTCTACATGTAGTACGGCATCTAGCCAGGGGGGAGAGACTTCTTTTGGTCAGACGCAAATGCTACCTGTGCCTGTTTAGCAGGTATAAGCAAGCTTAAGAGTTCTCACCATGCAGATACTAAATGCAAATGTTAACTGTGACAAGTGCAAACATATTGCTCATGTTTTAGTGAAGTAGCAGAACAAGCTCTCTCACTTTTTCTACAGAGCAGAATCATACCTGCTTATGGCATGAATCTCCCTAAGCATTTTGGGATGCAATGTTGGCAGCTCTTTTCCTAACACACTAAGGGCCAAATGAATCATCCCTTGTGCTAACCAACTAGGCTGCCTGTCAGATTTACGGATATTCCAAGCAATGTCTCAAATGAATTTTTAAAAGCACGTGCAGTAGCTAAGTATTTGCAAACTTTACCATCCTTTAAGTGTCTGTCTACATTGCTTGAGGAACCTGACTCTATCATTTTGTATTTAGGATTTTTCTCTTCTTTTCTACCGAGTGGTCATAGTCTTGATCGAATGGTCAGTATTAATATATTACAACATTTGAAATCTACCAACAGTTTTGTGGCTAGCTCTCCTTGAAGGATGTAATTTCCTTAAGACCCAGACAAATTACGAAATAGATAAAGGTGCATCCATTTTAAATGATCTGCTACAAGCCAAATCCTAAAACACATAAAATGAAACAACCTTCACTATGTGTGTATGAAACCATATTGTTTTTCACAGTTTCTCTCATCTTTCACACTTTGTATTTTTATTATCAAGAACATTTTATTATGAAGATCTCAATATTTTTATTACAAAGATGTTAGATACTTAATAATATTTTAAAGATATATTCTTTTAATGTGTTATGTGTTGATGCTATTACTCTATTCGTCCAAATCCAAGTCACAATCCTAACTCAACCCAAGTAAGTTTTCTCCCTGTGTGCAAACAGATAGACATTTCCCACCAAGAAAAGCTTCCTGCAAATAGCTCTCATTTTGTAATTGATTTTGGCCAGGTGAGGCAGAATTGCCCTTTGCTCCAGGCTCCCAGTGGACACCTGTCTCTTTGGGCCTGCTATAGGACTGCACTATCCTTTCTCATACTTGGTTTCTTAGGCCCACGGCCAGATGCTCGTGCTAACAGCATTGCACACCGAGAGAAAGGTCCCACACGGGCACACACTCATATGACTATTCTGACCAGTAGGGATATCTGATATGGAATACAGATTTTTTGTAGCTGTTACTCTTAGAAAGGGCACAAGAACAACCAGAAAAGGAGAAGACATGCTCAAGAACAAGCCTTGTCCATAAAGGAGGGGAGTTCATGGCAGACAAGCAGAGGAACAGCAGAGACAAGAGAAATGCCTCTTTTAGTAAAATGACTCGCATTTCAGACTAGTTTGGGACCCTGAGTTATTGCTAGTCAGACAGCTTGCTCCCTAAAGACATCAGCACCAGCTTCTGCTGGTGCTCGCCAGGTGCTCTTTTGGCTCACCCTGTTTCCATGCCCACTCGCTCATTCCAGTAACATTGAGCTCCCGTTTCCCTCTCTAAGCCATACGAACTTTGATCGCAGTGGAACTATCCAGATTTCATGCTTTTAAATAGCACATGCTGTATTCAATGAATTTCAAAGACACGCTAAACCCAAATTAGTGCTATCCATGGATCTTGAGAAGCTTTTATAAATGGCTGCATTACAGTGTAGTACAAAGCAGTGATTTCCATAATGCTTGTCTAATGTATAGAGCATTTTACATAGAACAGGCCCTGTTTCATCTTGAAATGCTTTTTAATTAATTCAATTCATTAATACTGCTTGTCATGGCTAAACTCTTGAGACTTAACAAAAACTTTACTTCAGCAGTTGTCAACACATTTCATTAAAACATATGTTTTTGAATGCTTTCTGATAACATCACTATTCTTCATATGCAGAGTGCAGTACTTAAATGTATTAAACAGAGAAGAAGAGGGCTAGCAAAAACCTTTATTCTATATTGACAATGCTGTGTTTAGAGATGAGAAATGGGTGGGCCAGCCTGGGTGCCATTCTTTTCACGACCCCTAAATTAACCAAAGTGAAACCTCTCCCACAGTTTACGTAGGGACATCTTGTTCTCCCAGCACCCTTCCACGAGGTCCTCGCTTCTGTCACATTCATGTAAAGAAGGCAGAGACAGAGCTTGGGTAGAGTTTGCAGTTGGACAGACCTTTTAGGTTTGACAGATGATTATATATTGGACAAAGGGTGGGATGAATTCTATATCTTTCTCTGACAAAGCAAAAACCTGAGGATTCCTCATTGTTGAGGGCGGATCACTAAGGAACCTCAAACCAGCAGCAAAATCTGGAAATCTGTGCAAGACAAGCAAGGAGGGGGGGAGTATGGGTGGCCTAAAGGTGTAGGCTGCAATCCCTGACCAGTTATTGACTGTCCTGTCTGGCAGCAAGCAACGCCTGCGAGGCGTGAGGGGACTGTACCCGCTGGCTTGCTCTGGAAATAGGAGGGCAGAAATCTTCCTTTGCTCCAGATAGCCCAGAGGCACACAAGTCCTTCCCCATCTAAAAAACTATGAACAACTCTTGCTGCTGCAAGATGGCACCCCAATTCGTGAAGTTTCTTTGATTTCACAGTGAAGGTGGAGGCCTGACCTTGAAGCCCCAATTTATCAGTTGTCTGATATTTTTTGCAGGATGGGTATTAACCAGCACTACAAAAGCATCACTCAAGAACTTGTCCCCTGTTCCACTGTCCCTCCAGCTCAGAAAACACCATGGCCCTGTTGACAGGTCTCAGGTGCACTGCTGCAGCTTTTTGTCTCACCTTCCCACTACACAGATTTGTGTTTCCACTGACTGTTGCTATAATGGCAGTCACAGCTCTAAAGCTCTCCTCCTTGCTTTCAGGGTTAAACATTCTCTGTGAGCTTTACCCCAAACTCCTCTGAACTCCGATTCTCTAGCTGATGACATACCAGCTGATATGACACAGCCTCTTAGAGGCCAAGTGCAAGGTCCTGCACCTGGGTTAGGGCAATCCCCAGTATGAATACAGACAGGGGCATGAATGGATTGAGAGCAGCCCTGCGGAGGAGGACTTGGGGATACTGGCAGATGAAAAATCAGACGTGAGCTGGCAATGTGCGCTTGCGGCCCAGAAAGCCAACCCTATCCTGGGCTGCATCAAAAGAAGTGTGGCCAGCAGGTTGAGGGAGGTGATTCTTCTCCTCTGCTCCACTCTGGTGAGACCCCACTCCAGAGTACTGTGTCCAGCTCTGGGGTCCCCAGCACAAGACAGACATGGACCTGTTAGAGCAGGTCCGGAGGAGGGACACAAAAATGGTCAGAGGGCTGGAACACCTCTGCTATGAGGAAAGTCTGAGAGAGCTGGGGTCATTCAGCCTGGAGAAGAGAAGGCTCCGGGCAGACCTTATGGCAGCCTTTCAATATATAAAGGGGGCTTATAAGAAAGATGGAGAGAGACTTTTTACCAGGGCCTGTAGTGATAGGACAAGGGGCAATGGTTTTAAACTGAAAGAGGGTAGGTTTAGATTGGACATAAGGAGGAAATTTTTTACAACGAGGGCGGAGAGACACTGGAATGGGTTGCCCAGAGTTGTGGATGTCCCATCATTGGAAGTGTTCCAGGTAAGGCTGGACGGGGTTTTGAGCAACATGATCTAGTGAAAGATGTTCCTGCCCATGGCAGTGGAGTTTGACTACATATTCTTCAAAGGTCCCTTCCAACCCAAACCATTCTATGAACATCCAATAAAGAATATAAGAACATTACTATCTGGAGCAAGATATTAAGAAAGGCTCTTTAATTTCCATAGATGAGTCCTATCTGGACTTCTCTGATCTGTAGTAATCTATAATTGTGGATTGTATTTGGACTGACCCAGGGATGTATTCATCGCTAGGAAGAGAAGTGTTCCCTTCACAATCCTACAAGGCAGCCTGTCTGCTTTCAAGCCCTTCTTCACCTCAAAATACATCTTCCTTTCTTTTTATCACCTCTGAGATACATGCTGTCACACAGTTGGTACACAGACACTGGGAGAAAAGTGCTGTTTTACCCACGTGCAGCCAAAGTCTTCTAATGCTTGCAATGAATTACATGAAAGCAAATTGTCCAAGACAGGGTGACAGCCATATATTAATATTCAAGAGTTCAGAACATTTGACCTTTAAATTGCATACCTGGACAGAATGATGCCTTATGCTCTGCATATCATTAACCAGAGCATGGTACTGACCCATGGATCCAGAAATACTCTGCTCTACATAAGGAACAGAGGAACGGGATCCTGTTGAACATTTATATGTCCTGCATGATAGACAATACCTCCTTCAAACAGATCAAACTGGTGGGGGAGAAAAAGCAAACCTGCCCTATACCTTGTCCCAGTGCTCCACATCTGTGTCTGCTCCGCATGGAAACATACTGGACAAGGAGCAAGACTGGAAAACTGGCCTTCTCTGGATGTGTGAATTACAGAAAACATATTTATTTTAAACAATAGAAAAAAAAAATTTGTCTGGATACTAGTGATTTTTTTTTTTAAAGGCAGAATGCTGTCCCAGGAGAGATTTGTTAAATGGCTGAATAATGTAAAATATTAAAAACACTTTCTATAACATTTTCCACTGATTATTTAGTGTGCCCTGCCTATATCCCAGGCCATGCAGTCAATGTAGTTTTTAAGCCACCTTTCTGTCTTGCTGGCTATGGTCTCTAATGTTTTTTAATGTTGTCTCCTGTGTGTGTTTTGTGTAGTGGAATACTTTACAAATCAAAATGTTATTGGGGAATAAGCCCATGATCTCCTGTGTAACATTTCCTGGCTCTACTGCACACAGATCTATTGTTCAAGATTGAATTGGTCCCAAGAAGCATCAGAGCATGTGAAAGCCGCTATGAATTTTGCAAAGTAGCTTCAGGGCAGTAAAGCACGTCAGAAGAATAAGGTGCAAAATCTGAAAGTCCAAATTTAGGAATCTCAGTCAATATTAAAGACTGAAAAAATAAGTCAATGCCCTTTGTTATAGCTTATGCACTTTTATCTTGTGACATTCCTAATACAGTTGAAAGGAGCATTCACAGCCAGGACACAAAATAAATCCAATTATTAAATAGGTTTATGTGTAATTAAACTGTTAGCCTTTGCTTAATACTACATGTGATTCACCAGACTGATTCATTAGCCTTCCCCCCCCTCCCCCCCCAGTTGTTGCATTCCTCTTTTATTCAGTGTTTTTTTAGCTCTCTTAGTGTGCCTTCTATTTAGTCCTCAGGAAATTAGGGTCTTTTGGGAAGTGTAATGCATTTCTACTTGAGCTAGCTCAGTTGAAATCACTCATATTCAACTCTGTGCAGCTTTTTTTCATACAGATATCAAAACAAAACTTCCAAGAAATGGCACATTCCACTGAAAGGAGGAGACTGAGAGAACACGCCTTTATCACAGCTAGTCTACAAGATTTCCCTCGGAATTTCCAATAGTGCTTTCAATAAACTCCCACATAGGTGCTTCCCAAGAGACTGTTCTGGTCATTAGGGTCCTCTGGCCCACTGGTGTTTGGCAAACACGCAAAGGGACGGACATGCCATTGATCCCGATGTTAACTACCTTTGTTACAAATGGGATTCAATTCACGCTGTCAGAAGCAGTAGTATCCTTTTCTACATACGACTACTTTTTTCTTGCGTTCTTTTTCCAAAGTTGCAGTGTACTATGAGATTAAATTGATGGTTTGATTAAGGTAAATTAATTGTATACTTATTATAATTATATATTAAAAAACCGACAGAGAAAACATTATACTTTAGTATATCTGTTTTGCTGAAACCATTTTGTGTCAGAAAAATCACCGGTGTCATCCTAATTTACTTAAGGTCTGTGCAAAACAGTAACATATGAAACCAAAAAGTAACCAAAAATTCTTTATTTAAAATTCCTTGAAATGAACTGAAGTTTCCATTTTTGCTGAGAGACAGAATTCCTCAAGGACACGGTTCAGAGATTTACCCTGATAAAATAGATATGAATTATAGAGAGAAGCATATGTGCGGGGAAAAAAGAATATTTTATGTGTAACTAAGTACAAGAAATGGTAAAAAATAAAAACCAGTAACAAGAAACTATTTCCAAATTTGTTATGTATGCCTACAACATATAGCCTAATGCAAAGTTATATGTTGCAGTTATTTAATATCTTTCTTCAAAGGTTTTGCTAATACATCAACAACTGAACATCTAAAGGGGAAAAAATATTTCTCTTTATAGTTTTAGATAATTGTCCCTGAAAAAAACCCAAACCTTTAATTACAACTCAGATGAAGAAAGCTTGATTTGTGTGCTGTGCCCAAATGCTGAGGAGTCGGATGTAAAATATTTGTAATATTTAGGGAACCCTGAGTTTTACATAAAAGTAAACAGCATTGCCTGAAGGCACAATTTCCAGCAACACAATAAAATGTGCAGTGAATTTATGGCGGCCATCCATTAGCTCTTACCAAGGCAACGTCGCCCATATCTGTCGTCCATCATTATAATAGAGGGTTAATGCACCGAATTTACATAAAAAAGTCATATTGTCTGCATGAATTATTTACACTCTCAGCTGTTTTTACAGCTTGGTTTCAAGCTGGATTCTGGGAGAGATTCTGCCAGTAAATTACTCTGTGGAGACCTGACTGTATAACTACAAACAGAGCTTGCAATGAAAAGAAAAGAAAATGGGAATGCACAAGTCAGTAGTTGGAATGAAGAGTACAAGCTGTGGGCTTTTTTTTCACATGCACAGAAGGAAGAGGTAGGACAGGCGAGTGTCAAGGAAGCTCACACGAGAAGTTCTGTACATGCAACTGTGTGTTAGCATATTTCTTTTTCACAGCTGCGCTCATCAATGCAATTCTGTTGTAGATATGCTTAATTCCTGGTCACGTATTCACTGTTTAAACCAAACCAAACCAAACAACCTCCCCTCCCCTCCCCCGGACCAAATCTATTTATTGTGCACCAACACCAAGCAATCTACTAGCTGACTTCATTTGAATGCAATTTTTGCCTACTTTTCCTTTACATTAACATGTACAATTTAAAAACATCAGGAAAAAAACCCCAATGTCTTCTCTGGCATGGACTAAGCACATTCTGTGTCCTCCTTCACACCAGAAAGCCAAAGTTCCTGTCAAAACATACAGTAGAATATCTTCAGAGATTTCAGTGAAATTTTATACTTTCACAGACAGTTGGGCCTAACAATTTCAAACCTCTTAGTTTTTCCAGGTATGCTGAAAAGTGGGGTCCATGACACAAGTCCTAGATCTATGCCTAGAGCGATGATATCTAAGTGAAACTTTAGTATGTGAAAAGAGGTTCTTCTCAGTTTGATCAGATTTTAGCACATATGCACAACCCTAAGAAAAGGCAAAAGAAAAAAAAAACCTAAATCCCAAAAACCTCTTTGAAAGCTCGTGGAAACAAGTCCCTTGCAGAAGAGTCCGCTCACGGACATGCAGTAGTCCTCCACAGATGTTTCAGCAGGGTTTGTAATGAGCTACAGACCTGAGCACAGAGCAGGAGGCTCCCTTCTGCTGAAG
This sequence comes from Balaeniceps rex, assembly GCA_013401315.1. Lineage (NCBI taxonomy): Eukaryota > Metazoa > Chordata > Aves > Pelecaniformes > Balaenicipitidae > Balaeniceps > Balaeniceps rex. Next base: position 155,961 of record VYZW01021864.1, read on the forward strand.
TTTATGGCAAGGATGATATATTCTGTCCCAACAGTGAAAAGATAACTAAAGGTCCCTACAGAAGCATGATCATTTGCTATTAATTTCCTCAAGATTTTACCACTGAAACCTTTGTCCCCTACTACACCGAGAATAGCCCATTTCTCATTAAAAACAACACCTTGCTAAGCACACATATTTTGAAGCACCCTAAAGGTTCCCTTGTTTTTAAATTAAAAGACCTGTTTCCTTTTTTAAAAACAAAATACAGCACTCCCCTCTCCCCTGGCAGGTCTGTGCCTTTTCCCCACTGTGGTCAGAGCTGCAGGCTCCCTGCTCTGCTGCTCCAACTCTTCCCCCAGGCTAAGGGATAGCTGCGGTTTCACTACTCCGCCAACTGCTCCTCAAGGGCAGGGACTGCTCACGCCCAGAGGATTTGACAGCAGCCTGCACTGGGAAGGCAGAGGACAACAATTCTTTGGAGAAGCATGGGCTGAGAAGCCTGAGAAAGGTATGGGGTCTGTCTGAGGATCCATTTTCGTCGTGCAAAGAAACAAGTAAAGAACATTAAAGAACTGTAACATAGCAAGGTTTCCATGATGACCCAGTTTCTAAGGGACCTATTCCTGGAGAATGTCCCTGTCTCTGGGGCCTTCTGCTGCTTGCCCATGCTTGAACAATTTTTACAGCAAAGACTTTTTTTCTTCCCATCCTAGACACCTCATTTTAGCTTCAGGCTGCAACTTCTTGTCAGGTAACTCTGGACCTTGGACCCAACAGCCTTGGATCCTCTTCTCTTTCCTGTATTTTGCTCCAGCAGCACATGGACAGAACTACTGCCACTACCTCAAAGACTGTTCCATACACAGAAGGCAGAACTTACCCAACTTTGTATAAAAGCCAGCAAAGCTACAAGGACTGCACAGGATTTACTCTGATTGCTGAGCCAAAAGGGGAACAGCAGAAGAACCTTCTGCATTCCCTGGGGGGATGCATCTCTCCAGTGTGCACAATGTCTGATATAGCCAAAGGCTTCACAGTTCTTAGCAGGCTTTTGCTGTTCACAACCTCTGAAGAGCAACAAGATAGTCTTTGCCCATCCTCACTTTGTTGATGCTTGCCTTTCCTTTCCGATTTGCTCCTACATATCCTTCCCTTCTGCCTTTTTATCACATAATTAACTTGACAACAGCTCTCTGATAACAGTGTACCTGAGACTCAGGCGTGCCTCCCTGATCACAGCAGGCCACCTACTTGGAAAACAAAGGGAACTCATGTTTTTGAGATTTTTTTCTCTTTTAGAAAAGAGAGTGGACACAGACAGATAAAAAATAAGGAACAGCTGTGCTGCTTCAGGGTATATTTTTGCTAATACAAGAGACCCCAGACTTCTGCTTGTGATGAAATGTAGTCACAGAAAGCAGAGGGGCTGTCCCAGGACATGGGAACACTCAGCACTGTCTTGCTACAAGAATGACTTAAGAGACCTGCCTGTTACATTCATAGAATGACACAGTGGAAATTGTCTTGGATAAGCAATGACATTCAGCAAGCTCTGGACCATGGTTATTTGACAGCAGTCAGTGAATGTCACCTGAAACTATTAAAGCTACAGGGTCAGGGGAGTTTATTATTATGAAACCCACTATCTTCTTGAAAAATGGAATTTCAGGTGTTATTTTGGGATTTATTTGAGCTAGCTTGTTTCCAACTCATTCTATGGTTGATCAAAACTGGGATTATCCAATCCAGATCTACTACAAATTTCCACAAGCTTTACCTGGCTTCTTGCTCTGCTATTCCATAATAATCAAGTACCATAGTTACCATGGCAACTGACATAAACTGATACAAGTGATATTAACTACAATTCTTCTGTTTCCTTTACAGTGTATCACACATTTGGTATGAGCCTGGCTTTAGATCCTGCTGTTCCAGGTCAGAAATCATCCTCCAAACTCACGCAAGGTAGAGTCCGTGATCCTGTTAAGTGAAACCACTGCATGCTCCCAAGTCCCAGCCATGTCCCCGGAGGAGCATCCCTGGTGTACTGTCACACCAATCCCATAGCTCCAATAGCCTTTTTTTCCCTGAAGGACATTCAGAGGCAGGCTCTGTGGCCTAGCCATGGCATGATAAAGCTCAGTACAACAATAGCATGTGGTGCCACCAAATTACAAATAGACTGGACCAATACTGGTAATTCTTCTTCCTGATTGTTTACACCCTTTAAATATTTGCAGACTTATCATGCAACATCCTCAGCTGCAGGTGAGCCAAGCTATACATATTTATCTCACTTAATCTTCCCTCATAAATCAATCTCTCCAGTCAATCTCTCCACTCCCTAATTATTTTTGTTGCTCTTCTCTGAACTCCCTCCAATGTGTCAATCAATATCTTTCTGGTAATGAAGTGCTCTGTAAGGAGCACAGTATTCTAGAGGCAGCTGTTCTGAAGCTGTATAGAGTGCAACAATGCAACCAATATGGATTTTCAGTCTTCACAGGAAGGATGATCTAATGGTAAGGACACCAGCCTAGGGTTTTGGAGACCTGGGCTCAAGTTCCTGCTTTGAGAGAGAGACTCCGTGTGACCTTGGTCAAGTCACTTAGTCTGTTCCTTAGTTAAACATCTACAAACACTGTGTTGTTTGGTACACACAAACAGTGAAATGTGATGGTATGTGGGGCAGGATAAGGATCTGGCTATGTAGACAGGAAACACTAATACTCAACCAAATAGCAGTTTTCTAGTGTAGTTCATTCATTATTGATATGGAAGTATGTCTATCTGTTCCTTGGTACAGTGCTGTTAAACACCACCAGACAGCAGTGTACTGGCTGTGTGGCTTGCCAGTTATTGTACCTGTGACTTTTAGCATTTGCTATATTGTGACCACAACCTTTTGTTTTACTTTTAGCTAGTCTCATTTATTGCATATTCATTCAAACATCAGGACAGGACAGGCTTCAGTCGCATCTTCCAAAAAAAGGTGTCATTTGAAACCCCAGAACTTCTGTTTTCTGACAATTGAGCTGTAGATTTCCTTCACAGGGTACAGTGGGATGCAAAATACTACGTCTTAATACAGCTATCAGTACATTGCTGTACCCCAATATCAGGTCCACAGTGGGCTCTGGGGGTTAATCTGCTGCCTCAAGGCACCATGTGAGCAATATCATGCAAGAGTGTGCAACTACTACATGCAGAAGGTCCTCATTTCCCACATCTTACACCTCACACAGTTGACTTCCACAGAACAAGCAGAGAAGTCTACCTGGTTTGCTCACTCGGGTCTCACACCAGCATAAAAGCAGGACTAGACTCTTTGACATGGTTCACCCTGTTACTTTTCCATAAACTGTATAAACATTGTGTACCATGAAGTATATACAGAGACGTGCAATTAATGCATGATTAAAACTCCTCTAACTAAATTATTTTAAGTTTTTATTTTAAGAATCTCATGTTCTTTTCCTTTCTCTTTTAGAGGAGAAGGTTAGGAGTATCAAAATAACTGAAGAAAGCAAATAAGTCTGAGGATTGCAGTTATTATTCATCAGGCTCCCAGAAATGCATTATAATGTACTATAGGCTGTAAGACTAAAAATTATTCCCCACTGAAATGGTATTCACACAGCTTCTGCTGTACTGAGGCGTACATCTTAATATAATCATAATAACTAAAGTAAGTTTCCCTTGGGGATTATACCTCTGTGTGATTTAATCCTTAAATTTGTTTTGCTTTCATCCCCAGGAGACGAGAGATTTCAGTTATAAAGTACTCTTCCTAGAAATATCAGACACTGCACATGCATTCATAATCTGCACTTACATTTACAAAGCCCAGGCCAGGGGGTAAGCAGAATTGGAAGCATAAGTGTCACCATTTTGTTTGAAGAAACGTGGTTTGTTTTTTAAAAAAAGGACATAGCAGAGGGAGGAGCCCTGCTCATCTGGGAAAGTTCCCCATTTAACTCTCCCCTCATGCAACAGAGGAAATCATTTGCTTTTGAGAGGGCTGTCACTCAATGTCTGAAAAGTAAAGATCAGAGAGAAAGGGTTTTGCGTGATAAGAAACGAAGTGTGGAATGAAATGGAAACAGTGTAAAAACTTCAAGAGTTTCTATGTAATTCTGGGTCTTAATTCCTATTTTAAAAGACAGTGTAGGCACTTCAGAGGGTAGGTCACAATGACTTTCAATATGACATGGATATCTGAGGTCCAGGTGTTTCATTACATTTTGCAGCCAAATTTTGAGGTGGACTTCCAAAAGAACTATATATCTAAAGCCTCTGAAGCTTGAAGCACAAGTTCCTAAATCATTTTGCCTTTGCAATACTGATTGGTATAATAGCTGAATGTCTGTAAAAAAAGAAAGTCTTGAACTAGGCTTCTTAATGATTTAGATACATTGAAAATTTGTCTTTAGTGATCTTATTTCAACTAATTGACTTCTGCATACCTGGATCACAAAACAGACATCAGAATATGCCAGTTACATGTACTGTCCCATGACTATACAGACGGAAAGCAAACAGACACTTCCATGTTCTTGCTTGTCCTTCTAATGCGTATGAGAGACTGGGAAAGAGAAAGTATTTATCAGACCTGAGGAACACCATTTTACACCATTTGTGATGGTGAATGCTGACACAAGCTGCAGGCCTTGAGTTTTTCGTATATTAGCCACCCACTTCCTGATCTTTTCTTTCATCTGCAGAATAACTCTGGACTTTTGTCCTTAAAATGAAATCTTTCACATCTTTGTTCAAGGCACTACCTACGACATGGGATACCCAGGTAAGACGTGATGGCATTTCCAGCTCATATCTACACATGCCCAGTATTTTCTGGTGTAACTACACCTGGGTTTCTGTGCTTCACAATGATCTATTAACAACAAAGAGCCAAAAGTGACTTCAGCAGGTTTTGACTTAAAGCCTCAGTCATAAAACCCAAAGGCTAAACTCCAAAAAGCTCTATTGCTGCAGAAGCTGCCTAACAAAAGCCATGCTACAAAACCAGTTTGGAAACAGCAGCTTAAGATGCACAATGGTCTAATAACAGTTACATCTGGTGAACGATATTCTAGCCCCATATGTAGTAATTGTTATCACAGAGTGTGAAAAGAAAAGCAGCCCGCAGCACACTGATAATGCAAATCAAACTATGATCTGTTTATTCCATTGTTAAGACTGTTGTTAAACACAGTAGTACTTTACTGAGTGATTTTACCCAATAACAGTGATTTTGTCAATAGATCAATCATTATTCAGTCACCAGCACACCATGCTTTTCTTCTGTACACAAGTTTGTTCACAACACATTTTCATAACACTGAAATGGAATGTATATTCTTCAGCTGGGATAGAGTGTGCTCACCTTTAAAAAAAAAAAAAAATCATTCACAAGCCAGTTGCACTTGGGTTATTCAAACCAAAAGGAAAGTAAGGCCTAGTGCAGAAAAATTGATTTGCATCACACTAAACTTTATATATTTAGTTATTTTCAAAAAGGTGCTACTGGAGCACAGACAAATTAAATCACAAATCAATGCTTCTCTGTCAACAGCTTTCACTTATAGGAAACTACAGGAAAAGTTTACATTCTGTTACAGCTTTATCACCTTCTGGAAAAAGTACTAAAATAATTTTCTTCCCGTGACAGTCTTCAGGGAAACTGCTCCAAATACTAATTTGAGAAATACAATTCTTAATTAGCCGCTTTCAGTAGACAGTAAACCACTACACTCCTTTTTCAAACATCTACTAGGGAACAAAAAAATGTAGTCNTGAATTGTTGTTGTTTAAGTGGGAAAAGGGTTTCCGCCCTTTAAAAAAAAAAAAAAATCATTCACAAGCCAGTTGCACTTGGGTTATTCAAACCAAAAGGAAAGTATAGCCTAGTGCAGAAAAATTGATTTGCATCACACTAAACTTTATATATTTAGTTATTTTCAAAAAGGTGCTACTGGAGCACAGACAAATTAAATCACAAATCAATGCTTCTCTGTCAACAGCTTTCACTTATAGGAAACTACAGGAAAAGTTTACATTCTGTTACAGCTTTATCACCTTCTGGAAAAAGTACTAAAATAATTTTCTTCCCGTGACAGTCTTCAGGGAAACTGCTCCAAATACTAATTTGAGAAATACAATTCTTAATTAGCCGCTTTCAGTAGACAGTAAACCACTACACTCCTTTTTCAAACATCTACTAGGGAACAAAAAAATGTAGTCATCTAGTGGAAATAATGAATGCCCTGCCATATAAGCAATTTAAAAATAGCCTGGGAAAAAAAAAGACAGAAAGACCTAGTTTGAATCATAAATATACTATTAGAGATGAATTACATATGCAGCTGGTATGCATAGCTACATACAATCATCAGTTGCAGCTGATAGGTAACACATCCAATGTAGCATGCAGACGTAATGTTTAACAGACATAAACGACTTGTCTTGGATCACGGTTATGGAAGGGGTAGCAGCAACGCTCAGAGGATAAATGTCCCCTTGATCTTTAAATGGCCAATTATTTATACTACACCTTCAAAATCAATTGTCGATTGCCAAGATCTTCCCAGTTCTGCTGAAAACAATGTGGAAGTAAAACCATTCTCATAATCTCTGAAGTCAGGACATAAAGGGACACCCCCCCCCTTTTTTTTTTTTCTTTTA
>VYZW01021864.1:164068-183900 GCA_013401315.1 Balaeniceps rex
AGATGGAAAAGTAGGAGGAGACCTTTCAACATGAAAATCACCTGGCAGGAAGTCAGAGCTGTGCGCAAAGATCCACTGACTTCCCAGACCCCACCTTCAGGGTGCAGTACATTGCAGGGGAACAGGTATCGGTCTAGCAATCACAAACTCCCACAGGGCCTCCGGCAGAACTTAAAAGCTCAGACATATGTTGCTAAAGCTTTATGGGACTTACTTCTCCAGGGAGTCAAAGCAAAGGACAAATGCCTTTTCTGTAGAGTGCTTTAAACAAGCTTCTTACACAGATAGCTCACTAGCACCTACTGGCTTTATAGCAATGCATTTGTATAATTGCATGCACCGTCATTCCTGGGTTTAAGTGTGACAGTCTGGGGGCACATTGCCCAAGGTCTGGGGTCTAGCATCACTGTGAAAAGCTCTACAGCATCGCGTTTTCACATATTTGTCTGGGCTGTCTTAGAATTCACTGCTCAGAGGATGTCATTTTGTGATACTGTCTTGGGGTACCTATGTTTAACAACATAGATACAATATCACACCAAGACAGCCTTCGGCAGTCTGCAAAAAATAACCCGAGATGAGATGATATTGTGTCACAGCTGCATAGTACCAGTCAATATGACAAATAGCCCAAAACCATAGATCTGCTACGGTAATGCTTTTAGCAGCCAAATAATAAGTACCTTCCCCAACTCATAGCTGCTGCTTCTTGTGGTCAAGTGACAGTGGAAACCTCCCAGATCATGCTCATGGGCTGCCCCTCTGCTCTAACTACCAGTACGACCACTGGCCAAGAGTCCTGCTGTAGCCTGCAGTATTCACAGGGCACATGCATGGCTAGGGCAGGATTCACGTTAATATACACCAAGGAAGAATGTCACATTGCCAGCCACATGCAACCTTATGTTCTAAGGCACCAAAGTAAGACTGTTAATAAGCACACAGTTACTAGACTATTTATTTCTAACCATTTTTGCTCAGTCTACACCTATGTAGCAATTTTCAAAAAAATGCAAGTGAAACGTTTGAGCAAACATTGCTAATCATTTTTAATCTGAAAGACACCACAGAAATGTTAAACGTGAGTCACAACTTCAAAGCAGAAAATAAGAAAGCTTTTAAATAAATTGTGATGCAGTCTTATTGTGATTTGAGGAGAAAGTATCCTTAGCACTTCTAGCATTTCTGGAATTCTTAAAGATCAAATCAATTTTGCCAGCACTGTGCCCAGCCTGGTCTGTCTTTGTGACTAGGATTCTGAGGCACAACAAATACTTCAATGGAGAACCAAAACCCAGGTCTGGTTACAGCCATAGCTTTGAGGAAATTACTCTCTTTCTCTAATAGGTTATGGAGCTATTCTAAGGTGATGTACAGTATGAAGTTACTACACTGTAGCTGTGTTTTTTATTAATAGCACAGCTGTATTGATCCCATAAAGCTTTCTTTAAGTATAGGGTGATTTGAATTAATAGCTTTTACCTCGTGCTAGGGGCCATGCAGACACGCTATAAATCAGACAGTCCCTGCCCCAAAGTGCTCACAAACCAGATTAGAACAAGATGCAGCAGGTGGAGGAGACAAACTTGAAGGGAGGGAGGAGGAGGAAGTGGAAAAGCAAGCAGCATTATGCACATTAAGCAGAACTCTCTGCTCAGCAACAGCTAGGCATTGCCAGCTGGCAGGGATCTGCAGGCATCAAAGATGAGTCTTCAGAGGGCCTTAAAGAAGGTTAAGGAAGTGACTGTTTTAAGGGAGTTTCCCTTATGTATGTATAAGAAATAGCCTGCGGGAAAAGCACATGGTGCTTGTGGGTGAAGCAGACTAGTAGACAGCTCTATCTTCCAAAGGGCTGGGTGCTACCGCTGGTCTAATGGGTCAAGAAAATTGGCCTGTGAAGCGTGCCTGATTTTCATCCATTCACTCAGATACACCTCTCGGTCTCCAAATTTCTACCCAGAACATTTAGAAGACAGTGAAATAGACTTTAAACGTGCTAGTGATGTAATTATAAAAACGCACAAAAGACATCTCAGGATTTCAAGATAAATTCAAGCCAAGTGGACTGCCAACGTGCCACACTCTGTGCTTCCCCTTTGAAATAAATGGCTTTATGCACTTCAAAGAGGGCTTTGTTTCACTTGTTTAGCACGAGATGCAAATACATTGTCAGACAGAGCAGAAGAGAAAATGCATTTTTCACCATGGGGAGCAAAGATACCCAACCAGCCACTCAAATGAGAATGATCTCAGATTTGGGAGGCACAGCAGGCAGGGGAGGCACTAGATTTCTTCTATCTAGTTTATTCCATTTTTAATTAAAATTATTTTTAAAATCAAATCTCCTTGCAACAACAGCAGTAAAGAGATTTTTCTTAACAGAGCTTCCCTTGCACATACAAAGCCAGGGTAGGAGAACTGAACACAGAAATGGCAGCACGGCATGACATAGTCTTCCATTTCACTGTGTAAGAACTCAGGTATTTTTGTTTTTCTAGAAAAAAACTAGCACTTTTCTAACAGCTCACACAACTGACATATGGGAGAGAATCTTCTAATACTCCCTGGGAAAAGGATCACCAGACACCTTTTTCCCTCTTTTGAGTGTTGTTCCAGGAGAGGTAACGTTTGGAAGGCAGCGTCTGCCCTGAGCCTGGGATGAGCAGGTCTGATAAAGAACTTGCTTGCATACTGCTGAGGATGCTAGCACTGTTCAGCCACCTTACACCAAGTCTCAGGTAGAAATACATCTCCCATTTCCTGGCCCTCCCTTCTTAATGTAGGATACAAGTGAGGTGGATCACCTCAAATTCATGCCAGAGAGGAGATTATTTTATCTGGCAGAAGTTAACCATTCCCTCAGAACTCTACAATTAGCTTAAGAAGTGTTTCTAAAAAGTAGACCAATCAGCTTGCTTATTAGCAAACTTGCTTGCCCCTCATCAGCTTTTACCTCCTGAGGAGAGACCTCAGCCTTGATACACTAGAATGGCAAATAAGCATTCACTCTGATGCTGATCGGAGGAGGGAGAGATAATATGATAGACCCTTTAAAATGATGCGATGCACTTGAGGCTGCTCTGCCCTGTGCTCTCCTTCATGGTGGGCTGCTTCAAGAGGCCAATGCAAAGGGGCTGGGAGGAAAACAAAACAAAGTTCACTTTCTTACTTCTCCCAGCTACAAAGAAATTATCTTCCTTGAAAAAAATCTTTCTGTTCTGATTGTGGTCCTGTTTCATCAGAGCTCATCTGAGATGGGAATTACAGCAGAATCATACAGTAGTGTGATAATATGGGAATTTCTAGGGAACCTGCACAGTGGAGACTCTTGAGAAGGAGACGTGGCTTTTGAATAGCAGCTGGTGAACTTAATGCAGGAAAGAAAGAAAAATCTGTGCAATTTGAGCAGGATATCCACTGACACAAAGAAAAAAGTCAGAGGTTGGGTTTTCCCTTTACTTGCCAGTTCTGCAGGGCATGCAAGAGAGATCCTGAAAGACACTTCACACTCGGAAGAAGTTATGCCATCCTGAAATTGGTTCACTACTGATCTGGCACCCATTTCCAACCACCTACTTCTGTCAGGGGTCCCTTCACCATAAGGCAGGTATTTGAAAACGTTACTAACCTTCCTGAGCAGGGCAGAGTAGCTTGCAGGGTTCCAAAAATTTTAATCTAGGGCTGTCTGAAGAGAGACTGCAAGGGGGTTGAGGCCTTTCATCTTAAATTTAATAAGGCAGTGTGGCTAGGGTTGGCACTGCCTATCCTCTCTGTGCTCTCCAGGCATTTCACTCCACACCTACAATTTACTGGAGTCTTTCCACAGGCTTTGCCTTTCCCAGGCACACAGGTGGTATAACTGAGAGGACAAAGGGAAAGAACTTGGTATTGTTTTGGAAACACTCCCAGTCCAAACACCAGTTTCATTCCCCAGCTGCCCTCCACATGATGTAATGGCCATTGCATATGCACTACAATTGTGTCCAGAACCTCTCAGGAGCACCACGCCTGGGCTGCGCTCTCCTCACATGCACTCAGTCCCAGGAACGTTTTAACAGCAATAACTTTCCTCCACTTGCTCAAACTTGGCACCCCCCTCTCCTCTATCCCAAAACAGGACAGGGAAGCTGTCATGTATTTCTTCCCAGACATTATCTGGCTCAGCACAGTGATGACAGAACTGACTAAAGCTTCATCATGAAATATGGAAGCATTTCAAACCTCCTGCTCCAACTTTAATTTGTGCATTATAGCTGCTGCAAGTACTCCGTTTATCATAGAGTCCTTTATTTATTGGTTCATCCAAAAATAAAGTTATGAAAATGGATTTAAAGACAAAAATATGCTTAATGAGTAGAACTGTCTCTGCTGTCCTCTTCTCTGTGCTGGAAGGAATGGCTGAGATTCTGGCACAAGGTGGGAAGATCAATAGCTGCACTTCAGTGCAGCTGCCAGAAGGAATATACTCAAAACCAGAACAGAACCTTAACATTACACCGTATTTCTTCCAGCCAAAAGCTTCCTGTGCATAATCCTGTGTGGCAGGTAAATGCTGCAAGTCACGTTCCTGAATCCATATCTGGCGACTTGCAGAGACCCCACAGAAACTTCCATGTCCTGTTCACGACATCCGCACAACAGGTTCCTAACCTCGGAGGACAACCCAAAGCAAAATGGGAGATAAACCCCACTGGGACAAAGTATCACTCAGCAGAAGATCTGGATGAAACACAGCTTTCCTTCTTTGCTTCTTTTTATAAACTTTTAAGTCACTGTAATGGATCCTGAAGGGCGCATCAGGTGCCACCCTGACAACTCTGGATCTCAAATCGCCTCTTTGCCCACAGGGAAACAGGCAGCACAGACACACTGCGTGATCGTGTCCTTCTGTCCCAGGGGACAGGAACCACCATGGTCTCCCTGGCCCTTGTCCCTGGGAGGCTCCGCGGAGGCTGCCAGAGGCCAGCCATGGTTGTGAGTGACGCTGTCAGTCACGCGCTCTCCTGAAAAGGAGCAGCTTGAGCAATGCTATTTTGATAGCCTCTGAAACAACACCTTAACTGAAAATACAATACACCTTGATCGAACAAGTGAAAAATTCTCTGGCCAGAAATAGGTGTCTGGATGATTTGCCTGCGTGTGCTGCTCTGCCACTCAACAGAGTTTTCATATCCATTTCATATTGACTTACAAGCTAAAGGCCCTAATCTTTGTGCCCGTTCCTTTCAGGACTTGTTAAAAATTGCTTTCTTGAGAGGAAAACCAAGAATGGAAAATTGTAACTTTTCTTTCTTCATTTAGAAAGTGACATATCTTGTTTGATCTTATCTTCTGTTGTATTCTAATATTCTCAATCTTAGCTTCTATGAACTATTTCTCACAATTCATACCCTTACTTGCAATTCTAGACACTGTTGATCTTGCAATTGTTCTGTAACACATTCAATCAGCTTAAAGGGTTATGGCTGAGACCTCAAAGTTTATTTATAAAGTAACAGCAGATGTGAAATTGGCATCAGCACAGTGAAAGGTTAATGCTACTTCTCACTTTCCCAGAGCCATGTCAAAAGGGTTTATACAGATGACTAAAGCCTCCCTCATTCTCCATTTCCTTTTACCTGTAAGCCGAGTCCTAGCCCAGAAAGTCAGTGGTTTCTGCAAACAGGAGAGAACGCAGGTAGGATGACTGCAGGAAACTCAAGCTCCCAATGAGAGCCTCCATTGCAGGAGACCGAGGCCAGCCACAAATTTGTCAGGTGGATACTTACTTTAGCAATAGGTAATTTATGAATATTTTTGGCTTCCTGATCTGTGTTTCTTGAATAAATAAGGTAGTGGCCTGCATCACTGGGAATAAAAGGGAAAGTTCCTACTGTACATTCTGAAAGATAGCATGACCTTGAGGACAATTTATTTCAGGGGCAAAAGCACAGTAAGACTTCTTACAGAGTGCTCAGACAAGCAGACCCTGCTCATTCCTCAAATGTATTCAGAACAGAGGCAAACGCTTCTGACTGCAATTCAAGGCTGCCTGAGTTTTCACCTGTAGATACGCAGATAAACTTATATCATCAGCTTCCAGGTTTCTGTGGGCTGGTATGTCAGCAACAGCTACAGTGATTTACTGCAACAGCTCCAAATGGATTAAATCACAGAGTCATTTGAATTTTACCCAGGCTTGTCAGACAAATCTCAGAAACCACTGTCTTGCATAAAAACTTCCTCTTGATACTCCTGAGGAGTCATGACATAAACCAAAAATTAGGTTGAAAATGAGAAACAAAGATTTCTACCATGGAAAACACAGGCAGCGCAAACAGCACATTTGACTGAAAAATCTTAATTGCATTATGGTAGCAACTTCCTGTATTTTATTAGGTATATTTTTCCCATTTTTGATACATTACCATGCATCTTATAGTGTATTTTTTAAAATCAAGTCAGTTTTTATTTGATTTCCACTCAAATGGAATATTCTTCAAATATTCCACTCTTCAAAAGGAATGTTATTGTATATTAAGTTCTGGACTATTTTAGTAAGTACAATACCACTAGAATGTTCCCTGTGTGCACAACCAAATATCTCTTCTATTTAAGAGCCTCCTCAAAGAGCGGCATAGTAAAATGAAATTTGCTGCTGACTTCGCTAAGGCTAGATTTCATGATCTATCTTGAGTGATAGAAGTGATTTGTGATTTTATGGTCCCCAAAGTTTAACTGTATCTTGCATTTATTTCAGCATTGCCTATGTAAGGATATTTGAATCAACTCAGTAAAATGACAGTTATAATGTCTTTAAAAACCTATTAAAACGACTCCTAACAATAATGTAAGTTATATGGAATAAAGACCTTTTTCATGTAAAAATTCCTACTCAAAAAAGGATTGCAAACATTATGTACACATAAGTCAAACACATCTAAGAAAAACTTTTTTTCACATGCATCTGTGATTTTTTTTCCCCTATTTACTCAACTTTTCATTTTTTTCTGATAAATCTCAAAAAACCCCCATTGTTTTCGCTTTGCTAATTCTACAATTCACTCACTTTTGTATTCATACCAGATCACTGCCATAGTAGCTACCTTTGAGAAGTGCACGTGAGCATTCTAGGATTCATTTCCTTTGACTTCCCTAGCAGGAACAACCAGATGAGAACGCTGCTCACAGCAATCCCACACTTCCATCCTTCACAAGGAAAGCAGCAGCATATTTCTGATGCCAAGATTCTCAAGAGTGCACTGGAGGTAATGACCACCTCTCCCTGACCTTCTGCAGTGACTGGAGAGAGCGCAGAAGTGGCACATCCTAAAACAACAGCTGTATAAATTTAGCCACACTACAAATCCATTCCTTATTCAAGTGCTCTCCATACACAGAATCTCTTTAGCTTGGATGCAACGGCGCACAGTTTAGCTTATTTACCTTAGCAGGAGACACGGGATAAAGATTGACTAAGTACAATTTATCAGAAGCTGTACCACATGCACGCAGGCCAGGTCCACTCACGTACCACTGTATTCCAGGCTTTTCTTCTGAGTCCTATCATGCATCCCAAAAGGACTAAGAAGAGTTAACAACAGCTCACAGAACAGCTTAGCCCGTCTCAGGACAAAGAATTAAGGTTGCTAAATGTAGTTGCTTTTATTCCAGTGAGGCCAACTGGGGAGAAGAAACTCAGGTGCAGACAACTTGATTTAATTTCACAGTGAAGGCAAATCCTCAAAGAACTGATGCACAGGTGCAGGTGTTTCCCAAATATCACACCTTTCAGGAGGCTATTCAAAGGCTCTTTGCACTTTGACTTTAGAAGATTAGCAGCACACTAAGCACACAAGATCAGATATTTGCCTGTAGTGCACATACACTGGAATAATCATGTAATCTTTTTTCTTTGTTTTTTGAGGCAGATATGACTGTACCTGAAGGAGATACTGATTTGTCTACCTAACAATCACAAATACCTTATAAAATATGTCTGAAATTAATCCACTGTGAAGGTAAAAAGGGAAAACATAAATATCCTCATTAACTCATATGTACATACACAAAACTTTACATAACATACAGAGTAGTTGGAAAGATGCCCGCAGACGTAATTGCATTTCTGTGTGAAGAGCGTTTACACTCTCATCTCTGCTCTTTCCATTCATTTTAGTAATTACATGGAGAGAAGCAGCTAACATGCTTGTAATTAAAACCAGCAGTGAAGGATTTTTAGGTGTTTTGATACAAGAGAATTGACATGCAAAGCAATCAGAGCTAGCAGGAGGGGATTACTAGTCATACAAAACAACTCAGCCCCAGGAAAAGTCTGTGCTAGAGTGCCCACATGGTGCTTATGAGTACAGTGCATGGGTGCAGGCAATGGCAATAAAAGTTCAGATCACACACACTCTCTCCACATTCAGTGTTTGCTAAAAGATATTTGATCACAAGACCTAAAGCTGCTTTTTGCTGCTGCAGACCTCTTGTTTCTGTCCACTAAATTCACAGAGTAGAAAAGATCCGCTTCTCACAATCTACACTGCTTCATTTTCTATCCATTTCATTTGGCATTTTATTGGCAAAGACTGTAACAGTTATTTCAGTTTGGTGGGTGGAGTTGCTCTGAAAACTCCAGGTCTTCTCATTTTGATGATGAATATTCATGATTCAAGCAATCTGTACCAGGCAGACTTTGTTGCCCTTTCTTTCCCTTTCCTACTACCCAAGTAGCAGCTGTGCAGAACATTATATTTGATGTGCAAATAATATTCTCTTTCATTTTAAAATGAAAACTGGACAATGTCTGTGCTTAAGCTGGAAGGTCCTTGTATTGAACTAAAGTATGGCATGCTTGCAGCCCAAGAATCAAGAACTCACACGAAGACCTAGATGGATGGCAGAAAGCAGGAACAGTAACTGAGGAGTCAGATCTTTCCCTGGGAGCTTCTGCCTCAACATAATCCAGAAACTAGCTTTTGAAAATGTGCTTTGTGGGGCAATTTACAAAAAATCCCAAGATTTTTCCTCTAGGCTGTTTCTGTGGTCATCTGAGCATCTTTGCAGCTTCCTGCCAACTAAACAGGCAGGGAAAGACCTAAATCACATTAACACTTGGTGTTCTCTTAGCAAGAACAGAAACATTCATTCCAGAAGAGACACGCTTGGCCGATACAAGCTGTCAGTGATATTATGCAGATGATAACAGAAATATTATCCTGTGGTAAGTCACAAGTGCAGGATGAACCCCATGATAGGTGAGTGATTTTGAGCATTTTGTGAAGTCTGTAAAATAATCTGTAAAATACCCAGCTGTATACAAAGCACCGAATAGACAGAATTCCCCATATTGTGTTCAGAGTTGTCATCGCGAAGGGCAAGGGACCAACATCACTTTCTGTAGTATACAACACCATTTTGTAGGCTGGATTTTAGAGTTCAAATATATTCTGCCTGTAAAGGAAGAAGCATTCCACGCTACAACATCTCAAAGAAATGTGGCATGGCAGTTCGCACCCTATGAAATGACACAATGTGCTATACATAACATACTTGCATGTCGGTCCTGCAAAGTTATACCTCTAATAGTCTCATAGAGGAACTCCACTCGCCTACTGATAGCTGTACAAAACTCTGAGATGTGGATCAGAGGGTGCATGCAAAGGACAGAGATACTGAAAAGCTTTCTATCAGAATAGTTATATTAAGATAGATCTATATTAAGCCTGAACTGTAATTAACCCTTTAATGCTGCCCTGATGATCTGTGCAGCTAAACTGACCTTCATGGCTTTGGGAACTTCAGCTTGGTCAGACACTGTACTGAGAGAACATTTGTCAGGAGGAACATATTGAACAGCATGATCAAGTCCTTACCTCGGATAATATACTGAGACAAATTGAAGCTTATAAATACATCCAGTTTACCTGGTCAGCACAGCCCAGAGCAGTGGTCTTGGCTAGTATTCTTCCCATGCAACTTCGTCAGAAGCACTCTCCTTCCCTGAACTCTGAAGTACAACACGTTTTGTACTTTGGACTGACCGCAGAGCAATCAGATCTCCCATGTAGTACTAGCAGATTATGGAGTGTGTATAGGTGTGGGGTGGGTTTTCTACAGATTCTTCTTAACTAAGAAAAGCTTACCTGCTGCCAACATCTACAGAGGCTGGCTCTCATGATCCATATGTGGCACCAAGGCATCTGTAAGTGCACATATGGATCACATCAGTGCAGGGAGGATCGAAACCCATGGCTTTGTTTTCACTTGCTAGAAGTACCTGGTTGACCTGGATGCCCTTCAACTGAATCCTCTTGGGGACTGGGAACAAGAACCCTTTAAAAAGATTTCTTGGCCATCTTTTCTGTCTTCTCAGTAAGGCTCGTTGCACCCAGAAAGTTTCAGTGTTATTGGAATGTGGAATGATGCAGCCTGACCTGCCTCTTCCCCTGAGCTCTGGGCTAGCTAGGGCTTGAGCAAAGCACCAACCATTCTAAGGAAAGAGTAACCAACAGACTTTTCTTTCTATCAAAAGTGACCTTTGATAACCAGTTTTATGGTCCTACTGTTGCCTTCCAGAAAGTTTGAGTAATTGCCACAGGAGACTTACATAATTAAAACAGCTAATGATCCATTTGCCTATGTTTTTAAACATGAGCTCTCAGAAACAGGATTTCTATGGATACAAGGCTGCATCATCCTGATGAAGTACAAGAGTTCACTTTGCATAGTGAACTAGTTCACCTCCAAATCATCATAGAATCATAGAATCATTTGGTTGGAAAAGACCTTTAAGATCATTGAGTCCAACCGTACCTGTCCACTACTAAGCCATGTCCCTAAGCGCCTCGTCTACCCATCTTTTAAATATCCCCAGGGATGGTGACTCCACCACTTCCCTGGGCAGCCTGTTTCAATACTTGACAACCCTTTCCGTGAAGAAGTTTTTCCTAATATCTAATCTAAACCTCCCCTGGCACAACTTGAGGTCATTTCCTCTTGTCCTATCACTTGCTACTGGGGAGAAGCAAGATCATAGCACAAAGGGGAGAAAAGTCCCTGTGGCTTCAGCATGCCAATACTGCTGAGAATGTTCACAAGTGAGCGTGCACCATACTGCACTGCTGAACATGTTGGCAATGGGCGCCATGGACTGGAGCTCCTACCTCAGCAGTAATGCATTCAACACACATTCTGTGCACCCTACACAGGTGGGTAACGTTTAAGCATAGCAAATATCTTTTAGCTGGAGAAGCAGCTCTTACATGGCCTCCCGTGGATTCAGTAAATGATCAGTTGGACCAAAAGTGTCCCATGTTCTTTCATTCCACCACTTTAGATTTTTTTGATAGCAGATGGCCAACAATCACTGAGCTGTTTTTGCCACAGGCTTCCTCACAATGGTTCAGAGCTGCCAAAAGTGTCACAAATGAACATCTTGCAACAAGAGCAAGGACCCAGCCCTTCTCTGAGTTCCTTGCCCAACTCCCTAATCCACTTGTCCCCCAGCTCCTCATCTTCTTTGCTCTCCCCTGTCTGCTTTCTTAGCTCTTCTTGCAAAACTAATACTGATGGGAACTGAGGAAAATATTTTGTGGCCAGGACCACAGCAAGCATGAGTAGGAGAACAAGATCTGAGGATATAGTGAGAGCCATGTGAGACTTGCTTTTGTAGGCTACACTGTATGAGGCCCAGTGCCCACTCCCAGCTTTTTTCTTGCCAGTTCTACAAGGTCAGACTAAATATCCCAACCAGCATTTGCTATCTGGATACATAGTAGGGCACTGCTGAGGTGCGCCCAAAGCAGAGGCACTCAACAATTATTCCTTGGAGACCAGTTAAAGAGGTGTATTCGAAGGCCTGGCCAGATGAGAGGAACAAATTGAAAGCAGGATAAGAATATGGGAATTCCCACAGCTGCAGTAGGTATAGAAAACCCATAGAAAGGCTTATAAATACCAGAAAGAGATAACAAAAGGTGAAGTAATATGTGCTTTAGCAAATGTGGCTTCAGTGACCATTTTCCTTCACCAGATTTGTGGCTTGTTTACCTCTAGTTCTTTCACTAAGATATATAATTGGCAGTTCAATTAAAAAGACAAGAAAAGTGTATACTATGGCAGAGCCTCAGAGTACTCTAGCCTGCGCACTAACAAGGTCAGGGAGCATATTTATTGTACTATTCGACAGAGAAAAATAGAGGGAAAACGACCCTACACCATATACAGCACATCACACAAGGCACAGTGCCTCCTGATACACACTTGCTCAGATGCATGCACCCCAGCAGCAGCAGGTCACTGCAGACCTGTTTGTTCACCTATCTGCAAATTCACATTTTGGAAAGAAGGGTGCACTGGGACACTTAAAGAGCAGTTCCACCTTTCTAACTTATGCTTTTCTGAAAGAACCTTGAAAATATTCACCAAAGAAAGGATTTTTATCCTTTGTTGCCCTTTTTAGTGCTCTGCCTGGAACAGGGCAGCTGTCTCTGGTGACGGGATTGGGAAAACAAACGGCCCCTAGTAAGCACGGCTTTCCAGCCCCAGTCCTGCAGAAAATGAAGAGGCCAGCAGCTACCTTGTTGACCTGCTTCAGGAGCTTCACCCGTCCTCTGCCCTACCTGCATGCAAACCCATTGCTGTGGAGCTGTGAGAAAGAGGCACGAAACCTCAGCAACCGCGCTCTGTCCTTGCGGACCCCAAGCCTCAACCCACAGATGCTGCCAAGGATTGGCAAAGCCCAGGGAGATGACCCATGCCGTGCTGTGCTCAGAACAGCACCCGGCGTGTACAGCCAAGCTGCCCAGCCCTGGAGTGGGACCTGACCTGACGCAACAGAGCGGCTCCTCTTCATCCCCATCTCCCTCTGCTGCTTCTGCCCTGCTTCCCCTTAGACAAAACTGCCAATGGGGACAAACTCTCCTGCAGTTCTCTGACTGGAGTTGCTGGCAGAGTTTGAATCCAAGCCTCCAAGGAAGAAAGGTCAGATCACAGCCCACTACCACCTTGCCACTGAGATGAAAGAGTGCATTTTTTTTGCTGCAGAATCCTGCTGCACAGAAGTGCTGTGCTAATTTCCTTGGCCAACACAGAAGTCAGGCTGCTACAAGTTTATTTTGGCCTCTTGCCACTGCAGAGTGTGAAAAAGTGACTGAAACAAGCAGCATACAAGTCAAATGTGGGAAACACGGGGGAGAGACAAATCCTTGTTTGCGTCACACGCCGGTAGATGGACACTAGGAAAACACACAAATCTTGAAATTAAATGTTGTATCTGAAAGGAAGAATGTGCCTTGGGGCTGCGAGAGTAGATGACCTTCCCAGGCAAACGGGCCCTACAGACTCAGTCGAGGCAAAAGAGTGGTGCAGTTGTTATGTATGTGAAAGGATGCTCTTAGTGCTGAGAAAGCTGAAGACGCTGGGGGGAGGAGGGCTTGTAATGTTATAATTCAGGTAATAAATACCCAGTAGGGAAGTCACGAGTTTGGTTTGAAAGAGACCACTACGGTGATAGGAGGGTCCTCCCTTCGCTTTTTTGCCAAACAAATTTTAAATCTGAAATTTGGATTGTTGTTATCTATCTACACCGCTGAAATGTCATTCTTAAGGATTGTCCACTCAAGACTAGTGCTGACCAGATAGGACAAAATTATTTGTCCATTATTTACTTGAATTTAAAGATCACTTTCGTAATAAGATCAAGTCCGTAGTTTTGGGGCATATTTGTTTTCTGAGGATATCTGAGCCAAGATCTGCAAAAGAAGTTTTCATATATTTTAAGTGGGAATGCATGAGTAAGAGAATTAATTAATGCACTGTCACCAAGTTCTGAGCTGGCTATTTGGCAAAGAATTGGCATTTGCACTTCATATTGCGCTGCTGACTTGAATTCCTCTGTCCAGTCATGGAACGGGCATACTCTACAAAAGTTAAACAATTAATTAATACAAAGTAAATTTCAAAAGTTCATATAAAAAATTTACTATGAAGTATTCACAAACTGCTTTTACAATACAGAAATATCAAGTGGGAATCTCATGAATAAATCTAAATAATGAGGGCATTTGAAATCTAACATTTACTTGGCAATATTTAAAAAAAAAGAAGAAAAGAGTGAGACAGACACAGGGAGAATATGGCAAAAAGTGAAGGCTGTGATGACTTGTTTAGGTGCAGTGAAAACAAGTGCCCCACAGCTCTGACTCGAGCCTTACACACACTATTGCAGATTGGCGCCTCTGCACATGCATTCATACACGTAGAGGCAGGCATCAACATTTCTCAAAGCTCATTAGTTCCCCCGTGTCAGCAGCCAGCTCTCAGCAGACTCCCTGATAGCACCATGGAAAACGCCAGCTCCGAAGCAGCGGACCTCACCAGTCCCCAGGCACCCACTGCTAGCACCATCCCTCCTCCGCAGCTGCCCTGTGCTCTCTCTGGCCGACGCGCCTCCTGTCCTTGACCGCATCCCTCCGACCACTGCCAGAAGGAAACTTCTCTCAGTGGGGGATGAGCCTCCTCAGGGAGGGCAGAGAGCCATGCTGGCCTAAGCCAGAGCAGCAAGCAGTCTGGCACCAGCCCTTAACCGTTGGATTGAGAGTTGTAAAGTCTCCTGGGACAAGGGTGCTGAGCGCCTCTGAAAGTCAGGCCCAGCCTTTTGGTTTCCAACACCGTCCTTGGCGGCCGGTGCTCTGCGTGCACTGACTCCTGCTGCAGCAATGGAGCAAATGGGCCCAAGGCTTGCCGCAGCTCACAAGACTTAGAAATGTCTGCTGTATTATAACAACGTAGTTGCTGTTGAAAGAGATATAATGTAAGAGTAGAGGACAGAGAAGAGCTCTGCCCAAGGCAGCATGAAAATAAGCAATAGCAGGTCTCTCTGAGGAGTTTCTCCAGTGTGCCCTGCCCCTCTCAGGAGACACATCAAAGGGAGACGGGGAAATCAGTCCATGGCAGCGAGCCTGCTGGAGCCCGCTTGCTCAGCACAGGCAAAATTAATTAAGAGGGAGGGAGAAAAAGAGCCAATACGAGTCTAATTCTGTCAGGGAGCGCAGCACTGACAAACAGCAAATGCTAATTCAGGAGTTTTCCATCTCTTTCACACCTGCCAAAGAGGAGCACGATTCAGATTTGAAATAGACTGGATTTGGATACCTCTGACACATTGCACGATGCCATATCTATCACTGCTTCCCGGATGCCTACAAAAACTAAAGGTAGCTCAAAAAAACCTCAGCCCCTATAATACAAGGTTTAAAGAAAACACGTCAATTTGTTGGTTATTGCTGTTACAGAAAACAAAGCAAAGGTGAGGCCTCACACACAACAGAAGCCACAAATAGGGACCTCTCACCCTCTCACCCTGATGTCAGTGAGCATCTCATCAGAACAAGACAAACATAACCAACAAACAATTCAGGAGAAACTAATTCAATTTTATTTGACATAATAAGCACTAAGACTTATTAATACTGCTTTTCTATGTACTGAACACTACGGGGTTGGAAACATGAGACCCACACTAGCAGGAGGAAACAAAATATCAAATGGAAAACTCTTAAAATGCAGGATTTCCAGGCATTCAGGTGCTGTAGTAGGGAGTCCCTGGAAATGCTCATAAATTAATTAGATTAAAGATGTAAAGCCATCACTCCAGGGGTATTGTTGCTCTACTGTTTTTTCTTGCTCATAATTCAAAAAGGAGATGAAGCATCTGAGCCCAGTTTGGGACTAATAATTTCTAAATAAAAGATAAATATGTCAAGGTTTCACAAATAGAAAGGAGAGCATGGCACTATAAATAAGCTTTAATATTAGTTTTATTGTAAAGTTTATCTGGTCGAGCTCCTGCCTTTTACAGAATGCTCCCATTACTATTATACATCCGGGTGCATTAAAAAATTCCACTGGAAAAGGGACTTGCTTTACGTCCCAAAGAACTCCTGAACCACTGCTTGTGGAGCCCTCTCTGCAGCCCTTTGGTACATCTTCACTGAGCGAGCCAATTGCCCGTGAACATTTAGCAAACAGCCATTGTGC
Organism: Balaeniceps rex; assembly: GCA_013401315.1. Taxonomy (NCBI): domain Eukaryota; kingdom Metazoa; phylum Chordata; class Aves; order Pelecaniformes; family Balaenicipitidae; genus Balaeniceps; species Balaeniceps rex. Next base: position 180,095 of record VYZW01021864.1, read on the forward strand.
TGCAACTCTTCTGAGCAGTTTTCTGGACTACGCGACAGGGGTGTTAATCTGTGTGCGTTGCCACCTTCTTTTTTTCCTGTTCATGGATATTGCGACCATAGTCCTCAAATCTATACAATACAGTTAGTCTGAAAAGCTCCCATGATACCTTCTAAACTCATGGCCAAAGATGTGTGAGAACAGTATCCCAACAGCTGGCAGTCCTTGATTACCAGGAACAAAAAGGCATTGCCCAAGAAACTGGTCCACTAGTGCTATGCTTTCTAGGGGCAGACGAATTACTATCGGGCTACCATCTGCCCAGTAGTTAAGCAAAGTAATGCCTGTTTCATCTAGAGTGTAAAAGGTGCTTTGTTCAAGTCAAATAGAATCATATATCAGCAACATACATTAATAACTGATAACACATAAATATCCAGTGCATTTAATACTATCAAACTAATTAGGTGTTGGTTTGCCAGGAATAAAGGCGAGGTTTAAAAATCCAAGATGACATGATTACCACTGAGTAAGACATTCTTGCTCATCCTGAACACAGGCTAAAAGCATAGGTGACTGAGACAAGTCACCAGGCTGGAAGCCAAACTTATTTCATGCACTAAATTTGCGATGAAAATTCTAATGAAGCCATCTCGACAAGCTAAAACAGTGTTACTCTGGCCAGAGGTCTCCAGCCAGCTCACTCTGAGGTAGATCTGGAAGCATTAACTTGCTGAAGGGTCACTCAGTGCATGGAGCACATGTTACTGCTAAAGCTAGCATTGCAAAAAATGGCAAGACTGCCATGAAAACTTGGCAGTCCAGATGCAAAAAAAAAAAAAGAAAAATCACTTGCTACCCCTACTGCCCTTACTGTAATTGTACTGAAGAAAGTGCTTATTAAATGCATGTACCTGCTCCACTCAGGCAGAGAAGAAGTTCTATGAGCCTGAAACACTGCATGTACTAACCTTTCATTCTGTGTGAGAGAGCTGGTGTTAAACAGGGTCAGAATTACACTTGCTCTGGGGAGAAGAAAGGCTCACTTTGAAGACAGGCTGGTTACCCTGTTTTTCTTCCTACACCACAGCTTTCAGATTGCAGCTAGAACTTGAAGGGAGTTGTTCCCACAAGCTCTCCAGCCCAATGTCTCCACCCGAGAGGCTTGAGTAAATAGCAGAAGCTCTGGATATGAATCAGATGGAAAAGATTCAGCCCTCTCTGCTAGGTCTGAGTTCAAAGGCATCCATGGCTGAACAGCTAAATCAAGATCACTATCTGCATGTGAGGGCAGAATGGAGCGTTCAGTAATAATGAACTGCTCACCCTTACATGCTCATTTCTAGATGTAGTGTAGCAGGTTGCAAGTGGAATCCAGTTGAAGAAGTCCATGTACCATTGTACATAACACTGAGAGAGGTGGGGAAGTCTGATTGTTTTAGGAGACCTTCTTTCCTCTGTTTCCTTTCTGTTCTTCTTCAACTGCCTCCAGCTGAAATCTTGGACCTGACCTCTCAGTATCAGTGCTCAGCCTCACTGCCAGAGGAAGACCACAGATGCCGCAGAACATATCACAGAGCAGAGAGCTCAGCCTACAGCACTCAGGTCCATGACAGACCTCCTCCTCCTTGTACATGCTAAGACCCAGAGCAGCCTGTCATCACGAACAGTGTGCATGATCCATTCCCCATATGCACACATCAGACCTGGGTTTTGTTACGTGACATTGTGCTCCAACACACAGGTTACATCTACGCAGCTGTTGGCACCTGAGCAGGTACACTCAAGCAAATTCAAGTAAATATACCCATGCTGCCGCCACATCTCACTGCAGCACACCTACAGAAAGCAAGTCGTGCCATGATAAGCTTATGCATAAATGGGCAGAAGTCAGGGACAAAGAGGATTCGCAAAGGGAAGGATGTGTGCATAGACAACAAAGCAGCTCAGTGTCAGCGCTTGGGTGAGAGCACAGGTGCCTCTGAAGATGCACTGCTCAGTGACAAATCTGTTCACCTGTGCCATTTCTGCAGGTCATAGCATCCATGTCTGTGTTCCCTTGTACGTGCAGGCACAGCCCTAAATCCTCACCAGCAAGGGTACCCCACTTGTTAGCTGATGCTGGAATACAGCTGGAGCCCACAGCTAGGGTGTGCCTGTACCTCCCTCAGTGAAGTTGCCTGGTTTATTATCTGTAGAACAGCACACCTGGGAAGATGAGCCAAATAAATATTAGATAAAATCAGATACTTTCTGTCTTCAGGTCCCACCCATGTGCACACCTTCCCTACAAGCTGTGGAGTGAACCTGCTAACGATTCTATTAATAACGAACAGTATAAGTAGGTGAACTGGATGAACTTGTGTGAAAGCAAAACCCCAGAGGTAGATCAGTTGCTCTGTTCAAAGCAAACAGATAACTATCCCAGGCTGCAGGCAACTCTCCCCCTCTCCCACCTCCTCCTTTGGGACATCTCCAGGCATGTCCAGGGTGGTGCAGCCTGGCAAACAGACATTTAATCAGTGATTTATACATTTAAAAAAAGAATCACAAAGCCACCAATGACCCTGGGAAATGCCAAGTGCCAGAATGTCCTCTGAGGACTCTCCTTTGTATTCATCTTCACTGTACATGACACTGCTAATGCACAAAAGTAAAATTGTTTGTTCCTCAGGGAGTTGTGTCCCTCTGCTTCTCACCTGCTATCTGAAGTCCCAATCTACCTGCAGTATCACAGCCAGCTGACTGTGATATCACACAGAGGGGACTGGCTTCAACCGAGAAGAGAGCAGCAGGGGTGGTGAGCAATGCCCAAGACGCACGTAGCCTACCTGCAGGCAAAGCTAGTCACTGGCCTCAAGAGAAGAATACCAGATCACATTGCAGAGTGCCCACTGTTCCCCGGGGCCCTTTCACTTCTAATGCAAAGCCTGAGTTTTGTGTCAGTGCAGTGAAGGGCAAGGGACAGACTGTGTAGTGTACGTTTGTTAGCTGGTGACTGTGGCATTCACAGGCAACTCTTTTTGAGATCAAACCATGCACCACCACATGCAAGCTGGCAGTCAGAATAATGGCAGATGGGGGGCTTTCAGACAGACATTTTTGTACCTTTGACAAGAACTAAAATCTGCTGCCTTGGGGGTTTTGATTGTCAAGGGGCCACAGCCTTAGCATTAGTGTGATGAGTAGGGCAATGCCAGAGGGACAGAGAGAGATGGCTTCAGGAACACAAGGACCAAGGAAGGACAGTCTCCTCAGCAAGATTTCAGGTAGCGTGAGCTACTGGTATGCTTCTGAAATGCATACCCTTTCCCTGCCTCTCCTCCCTTCTTCAGATCTAAGGACCGGACTCAAAGGCACAGGCAGGGCTGCCTGAAGAAAATGTGGTATAACCTCTAGTACCGCAAGGTACGTTTATGATGAGGTACCTGATCTGAAATTCACTTGCACAAAGACCCTGCAAACAGCCTCTTATGCAGGAACAAATTCAAGTGTTTGAAACCTAGCAGAAACAACCGGGTTTTTCTGTCCTCTGGTATTAGGGTGGCCTTTTTATGTAGCTTTTTGCTTGGCTGCACAAATCCAACACAAAGTGCAAAGTTCTATAGTATCCCAGAATTTTATTGAAAGGACCAGTTCATTGACAGCAACTGGTCAAACACATACCGGGAACATGTCATAACATGAGAAAAGGTTTCAGAGCCAGCTGACATAGTCCTCACTGAACATAAACAAGGATTCCCATTCCTCCTCCCTCTCATCTAGAAAAGATTAAGACCTCCTTACAGTTTTTTTCTGAAGTCCTCTTGAAATCCAGATGCTACACC
>VYZW01021864.1:193682-219158 GCA_013401315.1 Balaeniceps rex
ATCCTGAAGGCACAGAAGTGCTTGAGGTATTCCTGCAATTAGAATTTACAGGGAAAAAAATAATCTACTGATGATGCATAAAATTTCAAATTTAATTCAGTCTCTCAGAGAGTAGCCAGGAAGACCATTCTGACAACAGTAACCACTCCGCTAATGTCAGCAGACCTGACTCTCAGGGAGAAGATGAGCTAAGTGAGGCCAGGTCAAATTCACATAATTACTTTTCAGAGCAGAAACGCATTTCAAAAAACATATGTAAGCAGTTTTAATTTCTCCCTTTGACCATTTCCATGTATTATCAATATACGTTTACACTTCATGTAAAAGTCAAGATAAACTGAATATAAAGAAACTACCCAAAGCAATCTCCTTTCACAAGCAACCTGCAGGAAAATGTTTCCTTAAAGTGCCTCTAAATGAACCGTATTGAGAAAATAAAGAACATTATGATCTGCAAAAGCTGTGTGCTTGCTAGCCATATACTGCTTAAGCACAGCATTCATGAAAGTGAAGCATAAAAAAAACCCCAAACAGCTTCAGGGGGTGCCAGAGCCAAGATAGAAGGCATAAAAATGGACTAAACTTGCAGGTGAGGAAAACAGAGACTCAGGAAGGTACATGAGTTTCAGAAATTCAGCAAGGCCTCTTAGCAGGACAACACTGTGTAGGTGACCTGTATGATATTAGCCGAAGCATGAAATGAACTAAGACTCAGTTCTGTCAAGTGAGTCTCTCTGTAGCTGATCTTATCTCAGCTAGAAGTCTTCCTCTTACATAAAACTTGGCAAACTAGACGGCTAATCCCACTAACATACCATGAGAAAGACTAGGAGATTGTTATCCATGATGAGCACTATCTACCTCGGGCTATAGAGCTTCATCTAAGTTCATCTTCTCACAACTCTAAGTCTGGCCTTTGCATCGAAATCATGGGTCAGTTATGCTCCCCTGGCATCTTGCAGTATAACCTTAAGCAACCTGGTCAGACTTCAGAGTTGGTCCTGCTTTGAGTGGGGGGTTAAACCAAATGCATCTAGAGGTCTCTTCCAAGCTGAATTAACCTGTTTTTCCATGATTCCAAGGTGGTTGAACACAGATGTTCCAGAAAAAGGGATGGACCAATTTGTGATGCTAGGTTGCTCCTTGCTCAAGGGGCAGTTTCCTCATGAACCAAGCTAGTTATCAACTTACATCCAAAGGAGATTTGATGATTTATATAATTTAGCTGATGCAATTACATGTGCAACTAACATACGATCTCTTTAGAATCTCTACTGTTCCAATAGTATCCTGTCTTCTCCATACAGTCCCATAGCCATGGTCACATTCAGCATCAAGCGACTGCAGGATTTAATTGCAAAACCCCCTTACTCTGCCTCAAGCAACATGCTTAGAAATGTGCTAAAGCCTTGTCCTGCACTGCCAACCATAGCACTGGCAAGGTACCATCTTCATATGTAACACCACTTTCTGCTTCTCAGTCAAAGAGACGTAATCTCTTACGTGCCACTAACTATACATCCAGGAAGTTGAGGGAGACAAATGAAGCCAGTTTCCTTGTAAACTGGTTGGCAGACTCCTGTTTCAGAACAAATGCTACCTGCATTTTAGCTTGGAACACCAAACCAGATTGTGGGGCACTCCAGTTAGGAAAGGATTTGCCGTAGTCAGGGATGCCTGGGTACTAAGCTTTATTATTTATTAGGTTTGGTAAGATTTGTGGGGATGTCTCCCTGGCTACCTTTCTCTCTCAGTCTTTCTTCAGCTTTGTTGAACATTGTTTCAAATGCATAATTTAAAAATGAAAAATGCCCAGCAAGCTCCATGAAATAGTTTTCCAACCCTTCTCACCTCCACCTTATGCCGTATTTTTAACTCCACACTTTCAAATGTCTTGTAGGACTCTTCTCAATACTGTATAGAGGGCCTTGCTAGTTACATCTGTATGTAAACCCTATCATTTCACACAACAGTTCCCAGGAAATTGTGTTTTTGAGGTCGTTCTTATGCTATTTTCATTCCATATGTAAAACTCAAGTTAATGATATCTGGGTCTGCAGCTCTTGTCTTAACAAGGCCCAGTGACTCAGATCTTAGTTGGATGGCGCTTGAATTTTCGCTCGTGCTCCAGACCCCAGATAAATATCTGTAGTTCGTGCAGCAGACTATGCAAAGTGTTGAGTTGAACTCATGCCTCGGGTACTACTTACATTAGAGTGTTGTTGCAGCACATCTACTAGCAATAGGACCAGATCGTAGAACAAAGCACCTGGTGCTGAGAACCCGAGAGCAACATTGTACACATTTGAGGCTTTTTTTGGTCTGTTTGTTTGTTTTAAACTTTGGCCTGGCTCTAGCGTGATCCCCCATGGGCCAGATACCATTTGCAGCTGTAGCTCATCATGAGCACTCCTGGAGTGCATCTTCCATTTTAGTGTTATCTGAAAGGAATCCAGGTCATGCACACCAAGACCACCTCAAGATGAATACCAAGACACAGCAACTACAGACAGCTAGGACATCTCAGTTGAAAGCCTGTCACTGATCCCAGCTAAAACACTAATGTTGATGCAGTACCAGAGACCAACAGCTTTTGTACCTAAATAAATTGCAAATGTGGTTTTGTATGCTTCTAGGGCCTGTCCTCTGACAGCACTTTAAAATCTGGATCATCCAAAAAGCTACAAACTCCTGTAATGCCAGGGGTACTGCACAATGTGTAACTGTGGACATTAAGGTGAGTAGCTTGCTACCTGAAGCTTTCTCATTGCAATATTGCCATCTTCCTGCTCAGATAATGTATTAATTACAGCTGGGAAAGGACTCATTACACCTTCGTAAGTAGAAGGAAACTAGGAGGAATCTTCACACAAATCAATAAACTAAAATCCCACTGACAATACTACTGCTTACCAGAGTTCACAAGACAAAGAGATATCTGAAAAAGCTAAAAGGACATGAACAAGGGGTAATGCATATCCAGAAGAGAAAACCCCCACAACGCTAAAATGTGGAAGAGTATCTGAATATGAATTCCTGGTGAGAAATAAATTTTTATTTATAGGAATAATATGTTGCAAAATCTCCCATATTCTTCAGAGCTCGTTTCCAGAGCAGCACGTGAGGCTGAGGATCATTAGAAGTTTCTGCCAGCAGTGAGGCATCTCCTGTTGAGGCACAAAATATCAATTGGTCTGTGACAGTAGGAGAGGCAGCGGGAAGTGAAACACACACTGCTGGCCATTTGAAATTCACGAGTCCTGCAGTCCTCATCTGTTCTTGACCTGTACCATCTTTTTAGGTTTTTTTTCCTCTGACTTCTCATTAGGTTAAACTGTTATTTGTGTTCAGAAGCAAAGAAGGAAAACTGAACGATAAGGACACAAAATATTTTATGTTCTTGTGCATATGTAGGACCGCAGAGGGTGCCAAGCCCTTGCGTGCACCAGGTGAGCAGAACTAAGGCTGGACTGCGAACTTCCTCTGAGATCCTACTCGCACATGCCCTGCCAGCTGCTTCTTCTCTACCTACAAGCAAAAAGCACAATCCTCCACTACACCAGAGATCAGAGAAACACAGCTGTATGCGGTTAGACAGGATTTAAGGTCTACAAGTATTATGTTAGACAAATACGCATTTTGGGGATTTTTTTGCTCTGCTGCCACAAAAGGTTATTGCTGACAGCTGTATATGAGAAATGAGTGTGCGTGTAGCAATCGTAAGGACACCACATGAAATTGCATTACAGCTGTGATGGCAAAAAAAGTGCTTTTTTTTTTGATGGAGCCTATTACACAGGACTTCAAGTCACGTAAAAAAAAATACTGGCAGTCTTAGATTTTCCTATTGCTTGAACTGGTAAAAGTCTAGCCAAACTAAAGGAACCAGGATGACAACTACAGTGATCCTGAAAGTCTGTTCTGAGAGGGAAAGTTGCATGCTCTTGTAATGCCTATTCATATGCCCTAAACCCTTAGTTCAGCTTCTGTTGTAGGTGAAAAAATGGGACATGTGATTAGTTCTGGTTTCCTTGCTTTTTATTAAGTCAGATCCTCATGTGACTTGTTGACAGAACTGAATGATGCGATCAAGAGGTAACACTCCCTATACCTCAATTGGGAATGTCTTATTCTTGGAAAAACTCCTTCCATCAGAAAGAGAAGTGTGTATTGTGGGTCAAGAGAGAGATTCTACTCAGATGAGCTGCATTTTGTTTCCAGCTCACAAAGATTCTCTGTATGCTGTAAGTATACTTGAGTAAGTCACTTGATCTCCAGGTGTCTCAGTTTCCCATTCCTTGCTCACTTTGCCATCTCTCACTTTGGGCAAATATGGCACCCACTTATTTTGCCTCAAGGCACCACTGTAATAGAAAATAAATATTAATAACAATTAAGAGTGCTTGGACATGCAAGGCTAACTGTGGCCTGCTTCTGGCTGTCATGAATAGGAACTTTGCAAATTTGTCCACAGAAACTACAGTTGTGTAAAACTGTCATAACCACCGCACACATTTATCGAAGACACAGTCACGCAGGAGCAACTCCATCGCTTTTCCAGACTTATAGCTATTGTCCCGGCTTTGCAAGGTGATTTCTCTTCATGCACTCTTTTGTACATTAAAAAAAATGGCAAACACTATGGTATAAAAGCTAATGTGAATGTCTCTGTCAACATATCAGTTTATGTCAAACAAAAAACTCTGAATTCATGCCAAATATGAAGTCAAATGTTTTAATGGAGATATTAATAATCTGTGAATAAAAGTAAAAGCTAATGACATTTGCCTTTTATTGGTGTCAGTAATCAGTATTCTTTATATGCAGATGGCAAAACCCTGATAAGCCTTCATTTGATTATTAGTGAATCTAGATAGGATATGGACATCTTATTCAAAGGAGTATATAAAATTGTTGATACTGCCTGCCCTTTTCTCCCTATAAACATTTGCAATTCACTTGCCATCTGCTGTTCTGTGTATACACATGCCCAGGCTAATGTTAGCTGAGGTTGCAATATAGCTATGTTAAATAATTTTATCTGATTTGTTGGATGATGGTATTTCTAATGGAAAACAACATGGTAATTTCAGAATGTTACTGATTAGATGAAAATGATATTGCATCAAAGTTACTTCCATAATTTATTCTGAAAAAACCAAGGATTTCTCTATTAAGATGCTTAATTAAAATCTATCTCTCTCCATATAAAATCTATACTTCAGGTCCTGCATGTCATGTCTGAAAAGAACAAAGGCTGATTAGCATCTTTTACACTCTGCTTTTCTTTTTGTCACTTACACATTCATTACAGCAATTCCAGCCAGGTTTAGAAGGTCTGAGAGAAAGGGTGCTATTATACAGACTGGCTGAGCACAGTCAGAAGAACAAAAGAATGCAGCTGAGCTTTTTAGGTTCATAGAGAAAATGGGGGGAGTGGTCAGAGTCCAGATGGGACTGGGGGTGGGGTGTGATGGGGAACAGTTCCTACTTCACGGGAATCTTTGAGAAACACATCACATAAATAACGTCACAGGAACTGATGCTAAAGTCAAACTGCTCCATCACTCACCCAGAATTTCAGGGTTCCCTCGCAAACATAGAAATAAAAGGAAAAAAGGCAATCTAAGCACCAGCGATATGGCACACACACACGTGCGTGCACAGAGACACAGACACAAACTTATGCACTCTCACAAACGGGCTGGTAAGAACCACAAGAGAAAAAAAATTAAATTCCATCTCTCAGGGAAGTAGTAAATGTTGCTGAGTTGTAAAAAAAAAAAGCGTTCCTAGCCTTTAGTGCCTCTTTCTTTAACATATTACCTACAGAGAATTCTGAGATCTCTGAATATGAGAACTTCCCATCTGTCCTGTTCCTGAAAAATGAAGTTTGCATCAGCCCAAATATCTACCTCATTGATGTGGTGTATCATTTAGCTACAAACCAAGATGATGTTGGTCTAAAATAAGAAAGGCATATACTATAAAATTCTTAAAATAGTCTTTTATATCGTACCCTAAGCAAGAGAAGGAAGTCCTAGCAATACTACATACTGTTATTTGCATGAGTGAAAAGGAAAATAATGAGGTAATTAGCTGCAAGTTGGGCAGAACGTCTGGTGAAAACCTGACGTTCACTCTTACAGCAGGTCTAATTCTGTCCTTGCTTACGTTTGTCCGCAGTGGGAAGCCTTCTTGCAATCCACAGCATTTGCAGTGCTGTACAATGAGACTCATGATCAGCTCCTCTTTACTGCTACACCACAGCAGATTCTAAGATACAACTGGTGGTTAGGTTTGGGAGCAGTGCACATGAAACCCACTCCCTTGTAGTAATCCCTAGCAAATCTTCTGACAAGATGCCTCTTACTAGGCTGCTGTGGTTTAACCCCAGCCCGCAACCAAGCACCACGCAGCCGCTCGCTCACCCTCCCCGCCCTGCTGGGATAGGGGAGAGAATCGGAAGGGTATAAGTAAGAAAACTTGTGGGTTGAGATAAGGACAGTTTAGTAATAATAAAAAAACGGTGAAAAGAAAAACAACAAGAAGAGGAACAAAACCCAGGAAAAACAACTGATGTAACCGCTCACCACCCACCAACTGATGCCCAGCCAGTCCCTGAGCAGCGATCGCTGCCCCCTGGCCAACTCCCCCCAGTTTATATGCTGAGCATGACATCACATGGTATGGAATAGCCCTTTGGGCAGTTTGGGTCAGCTGTCCTGGCTGTGCATTCAAACACTGTATTTATTCCTGTGCTATCACCCGGATGTCACATCTACATCTGCTCTTGGGGCAATCACTGTCATCCAAGTAGATTCTCTCCTGCTCTTCTGCACTAAAAAAAATTCTACATCATGAAGCACCCACTGGGTTTCCAGGTGACACAGAAAAGATACGGAACAAAGTACCTACAGGACTGTTTGGTCGGCCATGAGGAGGTATTAGTGAACTAGACTTTAAACTAAGCATCTAGAATCCTCTATCATCCAGCTGTTCTGCTTTATTTAGTTTATGTGGACACACTGCTCTTTTCAAAGAAAAAAGCTCCGTTACTTCCAAAACATGGCAATATCTACGTCTTGTTGAATGTTGAGGTTGATGCTTGCTGTGTATGTTCTAATGCAGGTGACCATTCCTAGAAAACCAGTGGCTCAAAATCAAGCGCAGCTGCCCATTTATGACCTTTGTAATTAAGAGTGTTGTGGACTGGAACATTTGTACTACTCATGGAGCTAAAGAAAGAAGATAATAAACAGGAATCAGCAACCCAGCTCTTCTGTGGGTAAATATACAGCTAAGTTTTGTTTTGGTGGGTGGGGTTTTTTTTTGGTGTTTGTTTTTTTTTGTTTGTTTGTTTTTTTACAGCAACCATAATGTCAGGTATTAAATAATTGCATTTAAAACTGGAATAACACGTACGTAACTTGCAACTGTATTCATACTGTAATTACTACACATGATAAAATAACTTTGCAACACATTCAACCATAACTACTTCAGTAAGAATAATCCATTTAATTTTTATCACAGGTACACAGGCCTTATAAATATGTAAGTATAATAATATAATCCTCAACAACTGTGTTGTGGTCTTTCACAAAAAACCCAAAGAGGTCCCAACATTTCCACAGACACCTTCCACTCTCTAGAATTAACCACTTCTAAGAGGCTGCATTACAGACCCCACTTCTAACTCTGACATAAACTGACTTTGGTGGGGATTATAGCAATGTTAGCGTAGTTTCTGTAGTATACTAACCTACAAACTGCCTTCTTCAAAGCCATGATGGATACGGCATGTGATATATCACTCCTGTTCTCTGAAACTTAGATACCCCGACAAGAATAAAACTATGACACTAACACAGTGTCAGCACAAAGACAGGCTAGACCTCGCGTAGTGTTCATGACCTTAGTAGTAGAGTAACACCAGTACCAATTCACACAGGACACAAAGCAAGGGGAAGGAAAGAAGCTGTCAGAGAAAGCAAGGCTGTAGTCACAGAACTGTTAGTACTACTTTTACCTTTTTACTTCTCTAAGACTCTAGCATCTTTACAAGGAGCCTGACTCCCAGAACTTGCACATGTCTAATTCGAAACCAGGAAAGTGTGTTCAACAGACGCAGTGGAGAGACAGGCTGTTGAATATTTTTTCTTTCATCACTGAAGGATTCCCTGCTGGTTGTAATCAAGATCCATAAACTTGCAACTTAAGTCAGGCTGAATGCTGTGATCCCAGCCTCATTTATTGCTGCTAAATTCAACCATATGTACACATCCTCTTGTGTTCTGATCTACTGTGCAAGAGCAAGAATTATATGAGATTCACTTGGTTAACTTTTCAACGTCATGATGTGATGATACAAAGCAGGAGCTCTAACCCAAGAGACACAGAAAAACGAAACTGGACAAAGCTCTACATAGAACAATACTGTAAAGAATGATCCTGAACCAGTCCCCAGGGACTAAGCTGAACTACTTAATAGATCTTTTTTTTGTCTCAACTTACATGATGAAACTTCCAGTGAGTATTTGAGCAAAGTATGACAACAGCCAAAATCTTCCTCTGACAAACATGTAAATGTCGTTTAATTTTTGTTTCTTAAAAAGCAAAGTGAAAACAAAAAATTAAATGTCTTCAAACTGAAATAAATGCAACACCAACTTTATCTGACTGTACAGTCCCTTACAGACAATAATTTATTTTAGCAATGTGACATCTAATATTGCTGCACTACATTTTTTACAGATGCGCACGTAAAGATCGGAACATCTCCTATTGTCCGATAACTTACTGCTCAATTAATTAGTTTGTGTTTAGCAAAGTGGCTATTTCTCAGTGGGGACTAACCACACACCAGCTATGAACTTTAAAGTAAAGCCAATTATTAGTTAACAGTAAAGAAACAATCTGTAAGGCATCTTAAAGAATGCAAATCTTCATTCATGCTGAATGGAAATGCACAAATAGATGGCAGCAAAAGTAGTTTTCTTGCACAGAGAAGAAAAATATGTGCAAACCTAGTTTTCCCTCCACCTTCACAGCAGTAACAGTATATTGAAGAGACAGACTTCAGATTTTTTTTTTGTCTCATCACTAAGAAGGATACCCCGCTGGGTGTAATCAAGATCCATAAACTCAGGGCTTCCGTCACTGTGAATGCTGAGATCCCAGGACTGGCCTTGTTTAGCGATACTAGTTTCAGACCTATGCTTGGCATCCCATGCCGAGGCATTGCATGTCAGCCTGGGCTATTGATTCACGTTTCTAGTTTCATTTTTAGTTTCATTAACTTTACACCAGTATAAAGTAGTGAAGCATTCAGCTAAATTTAAGCCATTTACATTACATTTCAGTAAATATGGAGTGGATGATTTAAAGCTGTAAGGCCAAGGTGTTGCACAGACAAGCAGTGAGAAGAGTACTCATACTTCACAGCTTTCATTTCTCTTTATCCTTGTCTCACAGGCACTGTCAGAAATTAAGCCTATCTGGTAGAACTCCCTAGCATCTGTAAAACTTTTCTTTATTATAAGCAATCAAGCTGAAATTTTCATGCTATTTGACAATATTTTACCTGCATAGTTGCATTCTCTGAGAATTCAAGTCCCCTTCTTTATTTGCCACATACACATCACTGTGATAATTCCTCTTCTATATATTGATGATCTTCTTTTGCACATTTGTTGTTCATACGTTATGTACATCAAAATGCCATTAAATGCCAGGGCAGGAGCAACAAGATAGCTATATGTACTTACTCTGTGTGATTAATACTGAATGTAATCTTGCTCATAACATACTCATGTATAATTTTACCCGTAAGTTATTACAAATGGTCTGAATATTTTCACTTCAAATTACCCTGAAGATGTCATAGTGTTTGCTTACTTCTAATATAAGTCTTTCTATCTGTCACCATTTGTCAGCGCTGTCTAGGCCAGAAAACATCATCCATACAAAGAGAATCCCCCTTAAAACAGTAAATGCTTTTAAAGTTGAAACGGGTATTCAGGATGCTAACCCAAAGACCTCCAAGCGTGGGACTCTCTCTGAAATCAACGCCAATTTCTTGGTGTAGAGGCATCAGACATGACTATGGTACAAGAAGAATAATGCTTATAGTAAGAGTGCTGTATGTGAGCAATTGCTAATGTGGCCAATTACACATGCTTTCATGACAAAGTGCCCACCATCCCTAGTGCAAGGAGCTCTGCAGCCTTTCCACCATGCTCTGACTGCAGAGAGCTCTTCCAGATGACGTGCTGGCTCATCTCCAGCACATCTTCATACCAACTTAAGTTGCTGTCTTGATTGTTCATTTTTAAATGCACAGAGTAAGCTTGCTGAGGAAGGCACCACATTTTCTTTGTTTATAGACAAAATTTAGCATAATCTGGCTTCCGAGGGAATTAGAAGAAATAAAAATTTGCCTAATTTAGTTTGCAAGTTATAGTGCTTTTCATAATACAATACTCTACAGCAGTGCTTTTGGGAAATACTTGTAAGTTTTCATTCTTCTGCTTTTGTATTTCTGGCTGTTTGCAGTCTGCAATGCATCCCCTCTTCAGATGTATTAAAAGGCTGGTGACTTTTGCTGGCTTTGTGTGGATTTATTTTTGAGTGCTCTCTGGTTTATTTGCTCGTTTGGAAAACACTGAACAACCAAAAAATTAAGAATACTTAAAAATAATATTAAGTTTTAAAAGTTTACATTGTAGAAATTAATTCTGTCTTGCTATCTGGCTGCAAATGAAACCAAGAATTATAGTTATGACATGGAGTTTCCATGCCCACATCAGTCTTTCTCAATGTTCACATCACTTGTGTGAATTTGTAGTTTGTAAAGTTGTGCTTAAAACAAAAAAAAACCAACCCCAAAACCCAGAAGATCCACCAGCGGGACTTCTTCAACTAGCACAGCCTGACCCTTCTCCTGTTCTCTAAGATCATAACTCTTAGGCTTTTGATTCCCTTACTCTTGAAACTATAAAAATCTTATTTCTATAAGCTCTTTTACTGTTACCCACATAGTCAATAGTGTCATTTTCATTCATATCATTCTGTAGGGAGGTAAGAGGAAATGAACCAGACAGAACAGAGCTATAAATAAGATTCAGCTACCCTGTTCCAAGCGCAGATTCAACAGCATTCTTTTAAAACCACAAAAATACAGATTGGGAATTATGGGAAGTTTTCTTCTTACTGGAGTTCTGAGATTAGCTTTCATGCGGTGGCCACCCCTTATTATTGACTTATGTGAATAAAAGATGCATTTGCTTAAAACTAGCTCTATGAGTACATTACGTTACATTACGTTACATTACGTATACGTTAGCTCACGCTTATGAGAAAAAGAACTCAGGAATCATAGAATTCTTAAATACAAAGGATTCCACTTAGAATTACTTCCTAATATAAAGAGTCTTTAGGCTAAAGAGTAAAATCTCACAGCAAATGGATTACCATTAGTTTCTTACAGGCTTGCTGTGAAATACGATGGATTGTTTGCTTTACAGCAAAATAATGATGCATAATACTGGTTAACTTTGTGTGTGGAATTCTGAAAAAAAAAATGCGCAAAGTCCACGGGCAATTTTGCTGGGCTGACAAAACACTGCAAACACCAGCTTCATGTAAATCCTTAGGAACAAAATAAGCCTATTGGTGTTCTGCCAGAGACACATGGGCAGCAGCTTTTATCCTTCTCTCCAGCAGCCTAACACGAGGGAGCCAGTTTCACCCGAACTCGGCTGTCTGCGGCAGCGGAGGTGAGGTGCTTATGCCCCAGCATGACTAAGCCAACTGGAGAAAACACAGCAGCAGCAGTTGTTGGAAGAGGGAGCAGGAGAACCGCTGGGGGAAATCACAGCGCATGCGAGGAAACATTGTGAGAGCTGGATGTCCAAGGAGGGAGACAGGGAGCAGCTTCAGCAGTTTCATGACTGGGCACATGCTCTTTGGGAAGACGTGTAGATAAAAACTCACTTGACAAATGCTGGCAGCTGGCAAGCTTTGTAAGTTGCCTATCGCTACACAAGGGTATGGATCACCGTTAGTTTTCCACAGGTTACTCTGAAACCTAACAGCTGACCTTCATTTGCTAATGGTTATGGGTATCTCTTAATTTTATATTCCCCTTGCTATATAAAGGAGCAAGATAGCAATTAACACAAAACTACAGATAAATATAACTAGAGAGGTGATACAGACAAACGCTGGAAAGAGTCAGCTGAAAATCTCCGAAATAGAAAATTTGTCAAAAAGAATCCTTTTGTTTCTGCCTACAGACATATGGCTCCGGGATGAACAGAGGAAAGACTCTTAAAGGTAAGAAAACAAGAATGGCAGTCTTGTGTCAGGCTGCAGGCCCACCTAGCCTGTGTCCTGTCTCAGACAGCTGCTCCCCACAGATACCTGGTACAGAATCAAAGACAAGGCATTCGTGGCACAATCCTCCCCATGGCATCCTGTCTTACCTTTTGTCCATTAATATTTTAAAAGGACTTTCAGAGTCAGAGCTAGCATATGCAACATGCCAATACCTGTGAAAGGACCTATATTTCATAAGTCTGTTTCAATCCCTTTTTGATCCTATTCACACTTCTTCTACCTCTGATATCCAATCAATTCACAATTAATTTAAAAAAAACCAAACCACGACTTATGGATGAAAATGTAATTAGGTACCTCCAGTTCTAATATCCCAAGAAACAGTGATTAACACTGTCACAACATCATGCATGAGTTTTGAGAGTCTCTAGCATTGCCTCTCCCCTCTTTTGCAAGCAAGTAATTCTTACTCTACCTATCACCATCCTGCATGATGGCAGTCTGTATCTCTGATCATCCATGTCAGATCTCTCTGAATCTTTTCTGGTTTTCTTCATATTCTTTTTGAGACTAAATACAGCATTCAGGATGGGGTTGCCACATGTTGATTTTTCTAGTGGCATAATGATTTTTTCTATTTTCTTCTCTATTTTCTCCCTAGTGTCTAATGTTTTATATCCCTTTAAAATGTTACTACCGTGTATGTGTAGTGAATGTGCATCTATAACCTCCAGCTATAGACACTCTGGGGAATATATAGAGCTAAGCATTTTGTATATCGACTGCACCAGCTGAGTGCAAAACCATAGCCTTACAGGCAGCCACGGCCACCAGAGGAAGGTGGGTAAGTTATGCGCATCATTGTTCTGAACAGCAGACAAATGGGTTCCTGCATTCTGAAAATCCTGTTGGAGAGCTGTGCTCTTCAGAGCAGTACTGAACTTCTTGGACACAAGCATATACACTGTAGCTGAAAGGGCACCGAGACACAGATCATTCAGATTCAGCCTGTCAGAACACTGATACTACAGGAAAGCCTTATAAAACAGACATGGGTTTATTTCAGACACCGTCTTCTTCCTTGGGGATTCCAGTTGTGCCTGTGTCTTCCACATAGAAAGCAAGTTTCACATGCAGATATTTTGTTTTTGCAGAAACTACCAGTGCCAGTGAGCATCACTTGAGAGTGTCCCTTACCAAAGCAAACCATTTTTAATAGTACGACAGGAAACCAGTAGCCAAATCCTCAATATGGACTTTTGTATGGAAATCCTAAATGCAAAATTAAGTTTGTTAATTTTTGATGAAATGTTCATCTCCTTTCAATCTACTTCACAGTGACTAGATGATACTGAATGGAAAGCAGAAGCAACCACAGAAAATCAGAGCTTGTGCAAAAAATGCTATAAAAATGTTCAGAAAGCTGCACAGAAAAGTACATTTTGATTGCTGTAGGTCTCAAAGCTTTTAAGCATGAGGATGTCTGTATACCTTGTGAGTTAATATTCCCTTAGAAATTTCTAAGTTTCATTGTATTTCCAGCAGTGTCGTTCATACTTTTTCTGTATCTCATTGCCCAACTTGATATTTTCAGCTGATGCCTCTGTAAAACAGAATTTATGAAGTATATGCAAAGAGCCTGTCCTGACAGTCCTATTCACGTTTGTGAAGTGATGAGTTGGAGCCAAGTGCCATGAAGAGTCTGTGATATGATAATTAACGCAACCCATGGATTTGCTAAGGTATAACTGATGCTATATTTTACCACCCTCTCCTAGCCATTCATCCTTTGAATTAGGGTAACCGGATAGATCTTTAAGTTATGAGGAATAGCTTGCGCTGAAATAAAGCATTAATGAAAATGAGAATTTAATGATCTAGAGAGAAACCTGACAGTACAGCTAAAACCACAGGGGAGCAACAACAGTAACCCTGAGTATCTCACCTGTAATTAAAGTTCTGATAAGCCCAGGTATCACTGCTCATTAATATTCAACTGTAAAAATAGAAGGCGAAGAGGCAAACATGGAATAACGATATTGGGTCTGTCCTCTCTCCATATGCACTTGTGTCTCACTTCCCACGTGGGACAGTAGCATCTCAGACCAAGGCCAAGCTAAGCACTACGCTGCAAACTGTCACAGACAAGCCAAAGTAGCCACACTTTGTGGAAGTTTAAGGGAGGGGAATTTTCTGCTCTTGCTAATTTATTCTGTGCTAAGAAGTTGGTATCTAAGGATGAGTCTTTTGTCGTATCATGCATCACTGACAGACACTCCAGTGATGAATGATATTAAAAAACCCAAGAACCACTTGTTGCCCAAGGCATGTGCTAGTTTGTTGCCAGTTTATGTTTCACACATAATGGCTCTGTTAGCTCCAACCACCTAAAAATAAAGCACTGAAACACACTCTGCAGATACCTTTGGGACTCTCACAACGTTCCAGGAGTGTGAAACCTTTTTGAGGCCCATCACTGGCAATACCCTTTGACCTGTTAAGGCACATATTCCACCACCGCCGTGAGCGGTGCTGAGTCTCGGGGATGGATGGAGGGTAGTTTCTACAGTGTATAGTTAGATTATACTAGGTGTCTGAGACTGCAATAATCTTTGTAAGAACAGCAAGCTTCCAGGGGTCACACTTGTGTATCTGCCTAACTGTGGATGCAAAAGCCGAGCTTCAGACATCAGTCCCTCAGAACAGCACTGTTGGCACTTTGTCCCAATGTCATGGCACTGTCAGCCTGCTCTGGTTCCACACTACAACAGCTCCTAGCCTGTGCAGGCTTGGACACATTTGACTCACTGAATGAACCTCCCCCCCTCGCCTGACTGCATGGCCCTGGTTAAAAGGAACAGAGAGCATGGTCTGAGCTGTGCTGTGCTTGCCATGAAAGGGAAGGTCTTCTCATAAACAGGGGAGGAGACCTTGCAGCCATTCACAAAGTATGTAAGTACGAACCACATGGCTCAACACATCAAGAAAGCTCACACAAGTGTTACACCCCTTCTCTGAAAAATGTGCTTAGTCTTGCAAGAGAAACACAACTTGACTCCAACTCAGATAGGTGAGCCAAGACTTACATCCTCCTTAGGTGTCTGACTCTGTCCACATCTTCAAACACAACCAGTCTTTTGGCATTTATGAATCCAGCTATCACCTGACCCTTTCCTTTACAACATTGGTAGGGGAGATGATTAGTTAATGGTAGTGGTAGGTCCAACTATCTCAAACAGATGCTCATGCTGTTACTGGAACCCTAAGCCTATACACTTTTTCTATGCAACAATCAAGTATTAATTTAAGAAACTAGCATGACTAGCTGGCTGGGGCAATGAGCAATGATGTTCCTATTACCATGTTTCATGCAAAAAAGAATATGAGAAAGGAATTTGAAGAATACGACTCTGCATATTCATCCATTTCTGAATGAATGCTTATCTAACTTCAAAACTTCCCTGATTTTGGCAAAACGTACAAGCAGTATGCAAAACATTTGTGAAAGAGGAAGCCCAATCAGACTGAATAGACAGAGAGAACAAAATGGGGCAGAGCCAAGAGCCTCTCTCATACTCGGTACAACACACCTGGTAGCAGCCTGCTCGGCAATGCATACCCTCAGACTGTGACACAGTGCACCACCAAAAACACCTTTCCAGCAAGCAATGGAGAGCACCCTGCAGTGAGGACAGGGAGATGCCCTACACTGCTGCAGGCTCATACCTGCATATGTTGAAATTAAGCCCACCGCTTCACACAAAAACCTGGAGAGCACTCCACTGAGGAATGCTAGAGATATTTAGCAAAAACTTTGTCATCTTGTGTTGGTATAAACAACTCTCTGGTTGTTTTATTTTTGACAGTAAAACCATTAGAGATGATGCTATGACGGGAAATCTAGACAGCATTTCGTGTTCAAGGATTCTGGATTTTAGTATTTCTCCTATTGCCTCTTTTACGGGAACTATTAACTGTAATTTAAGCCCAAAATGTTAAAAGCAGTATACAGATTTAAGGATTCTTTCATACCAATTAGAAATAATTTCTAGCTGCACTTCAATGAATAGGCTTTTACCTTTTGTTACAGTGGAAAATCACTTATCCACTGCAGCATAGGACATCTGCATAGATTTGTTTCTTATTATCTGTAATGGTATTGGCAAATACAGAGTTAACACATTTCTGCTAAATATATCTGCAGTTGTTGGAATACCAGCTTCTAAGAAAATTACAAGTTTAAGTATTCAGTTAAACCAAAGTTACAATTTAATTAACATACTAGTAGAATATTCAAAGATGATGTCACCTCATCATTCACATTGCACTTGGAGGCATAAAGGGAAGATCCTCTGACTTGACTCACAAGCAACCTAGAAATATCATGATTGCAATCTCTAACTTGCTGGAAAATGCTAACATATGAAAGGCCAATATGTGCTTTTAAGAGAGTTTTGTTTTTAAGCTCTATTTGCACTCCCTTCCTGAATGTGTAACTGATTGTGCATATATAGAAAATATAACTCAGCATTGATAAAAAAGGGTTAATTATTTAATTTCAAAATTTTAACTGCCTATAGAGGAATAATGGAGAACAATGTCAAATATTCACTATCACACTATTTCATTGGTGGTCTTTGTCAAACACTAAGGTTAACCTAAAATGGAGAGTTAAATGATATTTTTTTCCCCTGTGGTTTCTCTACGCTGTCTCCCTGAATTGTCTAGTCAAGTCTGTTTGTGTGGGCTGTGACCTCTTAGTTCTCTGCAGGCCACAAGACCATGACCTTATGAAAATTGTTTCTCTTTTTTCTGCCACTGTGAATCATATTCTTAGGTTAGTGGAGAAGAAATTTTAAAAGAGAGTTATCACCATTTTCAGAAAAACCAATTCAAGTACCAGATCAGAACAGAAAAGGCAATTTGCCTATCATTAGCTTGTATGTATATATTGTAAAGATCTTTTACTGCTCTAAATGGCAAACTGAAAAGATAGGGTAAACGTTGGCTTGCTTTTACCCGACAATTCTGTACATCATCTCATGTAGCAAGTGGCCACTGACAAAAGACATCAGTAGCTTTGGATGTCAGCATCTAGAAGACATCTACTAACACAGAAGACTAAATTGTTGAGAAAAACCATAGAATCATAGAACAGCTCAATTTGGAAGAGACCTTGAAAGATCATCTGGTCCAACCTTTCATGGGAAAGGAAGGCTAGATGAGATTATCTAGCACCCTGTCCAATTGCACCTTGAAAACTTCCAGTGATGGGGACTCCACCACATCACTGGGGAGGTTGTTCCAGTGATTAATTGTTCTCACTGTAAAAATGTCTGTCTTACATCAAGATGAAACCTCTCCCAGTGCAACCTGTACCTGTTGCCCCTTGTCCTCTCCATGTGGCTCCTTGCGAAGAGAGAGCCTCCATCTTCTTTGTAGCTACTTTGTAGTACTGGAATACTGTGATGAGGTCCTCCCAAGCCTTCTCTTCTATAGGTTGAGAAGGCCTAACTCTTTCAATCTTTCCTCACAGGGCACATTCTCCAGCCCTTTGATCATCTTTGTGAACTCTCTGTGGACCCTCTCCAGTCTGCTCATGTCTTTTTTGAATTGTGGGCACCAGAACCGGACACAGTATTCCAGGTGCAGCCTCACAAGTGCTGAGTAGAGCAGGATGATCACAGCTCTATTTCTGCTAGTAATGCCCTGGAGGATGCAGCCCAGGATCTGACTTGCCTTTGTTGCTGCAGTGGCGCACTGCTGACTCATGTTCAGCTTGTTGTCCACCAGGACACCCAGGTCCCTTTCAGCAAGGCTGCTCCCCAGCTGCACAGACCTTAGCCTATACTGGGCTCTTTGGTTATTTCATCCCAGGTGCAAGACTTTCCACTTGTCTTTGTTAAACTTCATACTGTTCCTGCTAGCCCACTCCTCCAGCCTGTCCGCATCTCTCTGTAAGATGTCTAGCTCTCCCTTCTGACGTGTCCACCTCACCACCCAGTTTAGTGTAATCATTCACCACAGTAAAATGAACAACAATCCAGAGCAAGAATCCAGACAACATGGTGTTGTTACTTTGCTGTCTCCACATGGAACGACGAATGAGTTCAAGGCTTAGAGGAGAAGTTCAACTAAACATAAACACCACACCTGGAACCCAATCGCCCGCACTATGGCATTCCCAGGACTTTCCACAGCCCTAGCAACTGTCTTGGCTGCCTGTCCCTCCCCACAGCCCAGCTGCATTCCAGACTCCCCCTGGTTCATGCTAATGAACAGCTAATGAAACATCTACAAGTGCGGCTGTGCTGCGGGGTGAATCTCACCCATCAGTGACATGGTGCAGGTCACCTTCTGTATAGCTGTCTCACATACTTCAATTTTCCTGCTGCCTTTGTTGTTAACAGACAACGTGGAAAATTATTGCTGGGGAACCATCTGCCATCTCCCACCATCATAGCTTTGAACAGTACTACATAGGCTTTATCATGTGAGGCTTCACCAGATGATGTCCTAGCTGATGCCGCGAGAGCCTCATCTGCTTGTCTCGGCTCAATAAACTTCCAAACTAGGTTCTAAAGGTTACAAAAGGTAAGAAATGTAGGCAGATTCACAACCTCCATAAACAAAAGTTAGCTCGTGTCCTTTGTTCTGTGTCCTATCACAGCACTGTCCTGGAAGTGCAACCAAAAGGTAAAGAACTGTACTTCAAAAAGAAGCAACTGTGATGCCTCACGACTATGGAGACATTAGGAGAAACATTTAGACCACAGTCCTGCAATGACCAAACCCATGTATTTTTGGATCCCAGTGTCTTTCCTCCTCCTTCTCTCTCTTCTTTCTAAATACCAGTAGCAATCTGGAAAAATCCAATCACAAAAGCTACTCATAATTTGTGCAGTTCTTAAGTTGTCTGGCATTTTAAGCAATAAAACGATGTTTTACATCCAACAACTCTCTAGCAAAAAACACCCAAGACTTTCCATTAATGTTAACGCAGCTATATTAAGAGGATTCACCCCCAAACATCTGACTATATTCTGAAGGGAAAACTGGTATTATTGAGCACTGTTTTTATCTTTATTAGCTTTTTCCTTACTAGCTCTATCCTCTTTTTTTTTCAGCTCCACTTCAGTGACCATATATAATCACAGAAATTTATTTTACATTCAGTCTTTCTATCATTCCCTGGCCCCTTTGGGCAGCTTCTCGTATCTCCCTACTCACCATTCCAGAATATATTATAAAAGCAATTTTGGCCAACTGCTCCCACAAGAGTGGGCCCTTGTCAATGCATTGTGTTGATCTAGCTGAATGAAGGAAGGGGACTCTATTTGTGTTTCCCTTATGCCTGATGCACAATGCCACCTCAAAGAAATTGTTTTCAAGTGCTTTATTTTGACTATGGTAACACAACTTCTATTTTTGTTGGGGTACTTTGCCTTACAAAGTTATAAATATTTCCTTTGGAAGAGTAAAAACCAAAGTCTGAAAGAATTTAATTGATTAGAACTGGCTCTCAAATGATCTGGTAAGGGCTCTTCTAACTCAAATCCTATTTGCTGTGGCATCATCAGTTAATACGCAGAGCACCTTTTCAGCTCATCCTCTCATATACACTATACATGCACACAGTTTGCAAAGTTGCACCAGGAATTAGAATGTATGCACCTACAAATAACACAATGCTTGTGCAAAACCTCAAGTCGATTAGGTTCATCCATGCTACTTAAATGCATAAAGAAGATACCAAATGAATTTAGTTTGCTCTCTATTGCACACAGATTAACAGGCTGGTGACCACTTCAGTACTAGTACAGCTATTTTGTAGATGCTTGAATACTGCAGCATCCCACATTTAAGTGCATGTACTGTTGATTTTGCAGTAGAAATCAAGAAATCAGCTTAAAACAAGCATCTGGTATTACTGGAAAAAAGGCTGAAATACACAGAAATGCACTAATGTCAAGTCAAGAGACTTAAGAACTGTGACACCAGTTAATTAAATGCTAAGCTCAGCGGTAGTAATTTTTTTTTTCCCCCCCTCTTTTTGTTTCACAGGGCATCATTACTCTATTGCAGAAATGGTTTCCTTTTAGCCACTACCACTGTGTGCAGTAGGCTAGTCTCAACCTGACTGACAAAATATTTCATAATTTGTAAGTTTTTTTTGGTTTTTTTCCCCACACATTTATGGGGCTTTAATGCCACTACTTCCACTTGCAAGAAGCCAGGTACCTTCCTCATACTCCTCAGAGTGCTGTAAAAACAAACTGTACAGAAGGCAGGCTCCTATCAAAACCTGGATTGTAAAATATAACGCAGACAGGTTGGAAACATGCAGCTTGTAGTTATACCTATAACAACTTAGAACAGATATTCCAGAATACGCAGAAATCAGTGATAATAATTATGAGATTATCCTTATATGGGAAATTCTGTTACTTAGATCTTTCTTTGTCCCCCAAACTATTTTGAGCTGAAAACGCACTTAACAAGAAACATGGGATGTTTCTCATTTTAATTTTAAAATATTTTGTGGTTTGTTTTTTTTTTGTTTTCTTTTTGTACTTTCAAATGTATACTGTGCTGTCATACCTCCACGCTGTCCTGTCCTTGATAACAGCAGAGGCGAGCTTGCAGCACAGACCTCAGTGAGAACGTTGCCTCTGGTATATTCAACAGGAGTTGGTAATGTCAAGGAAAGATTATTCTAGCAGGACAGGCAAGCCTGGTTCTCTTCTTCAATGTTACAAATAAATGCTGAAACTGCATTAGGAGTTTTGCATTACTTTTATAAAACTGTCTTCGAGAGGACCACTGAAATTGAGAAGTGCTATTGTCAAGATTTTACACATGAGGTTCTGAAACGCAGGGGGATTATGGTTTGCTTAACGCACAAAAGAAGTCAACAGGGATTTTCTATTAACAAGGAACAGAACTGCAGTATTCAGAAGGCTATGCTAGTACTTCAAACATTGTCTCAGACTTCCCATGTGCTTTCATTTCCCCTCCTTTGGCATTTGGAAGCAAGAGAGGAGAAAGGCTAGTAAATCGGCCTTCAGGTGCCAGCAAAAGAATTCTGGGGCAGAGACACAAATACTTGTTCTGGGACAACTCCTCAGAGTTCCATGTTTCTTTTGATAACAAGGGAATTTTTTCTTATTGATTGCTTTTTGCAATCGAGCTTACCAAATAGAACTTCCCTCAAATGGTTCTTCCAACTAATCTGATAGAAAACTACCCTTGTTATATTTATTGACAGACATTGAAATAAATATTATAGGTCTAGAGGGAATGTTTCAGTTCATTGATTTTTTTCGTTTTTAAAGGAAATAACAAACACACTGTATTCCCCTTGGCGTATTATGCTGGGAATAATCGGAAAAAATGCTTACCTTGTTCAAAATACATCTCAAAAACAACTTCTTCCAGTCCCCAAAGAGCAGGCACCCTTTTGAATAAATCTGATCTTGAGCAAACAAGCAATTTGCAATTTTAATTGTTTGCAGAATTCTCCTTCTGTGCTTGTTTGGAAAATTAAAAGAAACCAGTTCATGCTTTTATCTGCAGCAGTGGGAAGACATGAAGTTTGGCGGAATGTAATTTGTTTCTTAGGGAATGGGTAGGGCTTAGAATCAGCTACTGCTAGTTTAATATGTTTCACTGAATCTTTCAGTATCCTTCACTACGTGCTCCTAGTAGACCCCTTCTTCCAAAGCTTCTAGTCAAAACACTAGCCTAGTCAGCATCCTTACTGTTCATAACTCTGCTCTGGAACCTTGCAGCAGGATTTGGCAGAGACTGGGATGAACGATAAATAAACTAAAAGAGTTTTTGGGCCAAGGAGGAGAAGGGCACAATGGAAAAGTGCTGAGGGCCCTTGAATGTAGGGGAAGAAACTATTTGAAAAATTATGCACAGGTCTGAAGCAAAATATATGCAGCCAAGCAGAATTTTGCTCAGTTTTGCTAAATATGGCACTTGGTATGAAAAAGGTATGAAAAAGCTTTTCACAAATAAGGCAACACTCAGATACTTAAATGAGATTGTCTCTCTTCAACAGCATGAACTGAAGAGCCACCACACACAAACAGCCTCTTTTGCAAGATTTATAGGCAACACACCAGTATTCGGTCAAATAACCTCCTAGGGCAGGTTCTCTGACTT
Organism: Balaeniceps rex; assembly: GCA_013401315.1. Taxonomy (NCBI): domain Eukaryota; kingdom Metazoa; phylum Chordata; class Aves; order Pelecaniformes; family Balaenicipitidae; genus Balaeniceps; species Balaeniceps rex. The sequence goes on from VYZW01021864.1 coordinate 216,198, forward strand.
CCTAAAGACAATAATTTGAAATAATATGAGATGATAAATGCAAATGTACTACAGTGCAATGCCACAAAGCTCCCCCAAACACTGTCACTTTCATTAACCAAACAGCCTGACGTTACCTATTTCACTATGAGGACCTAAAAAGACACTAATTTTTTTAGAGGTTTTAAAACCTGAAACTAGACCTCGGAACAGAAACAAACAGAAAAAACCCCAACCCAAACAACCAAAGGATACTACAGTTAAAGTCTATTCCACATGTGAAAGCACACTGCAGAAATGCTACAAGCTGCATCTCAATTTTACTTACCTTGAGGGTCCCTCACCGAGTCAAAAGCATTGCTAAAATTGTGAGGAAGCTTTCTGTGATTAGAAGACCAATGCCTAGTTTGACCACAGATAGAATATGATTATACTCCTCCCACAGGACCAAGCATGAACCTCATCTGTATATGGCTTCTAGCTAAAGAGCATTGCTACTGAAAGTAACTTATTCCTTGCCAGAGGTTATATCCAGTGTCTTCTGTGGACGTTATGTACAGAGACTTTGTACCCTACTGAAAAAAGAGACATGTGAAGCCTTCTGGATAGTAGAACTACAGGATTCTTTTCAGCTCTGTTCACTGTTGGAGCTTTACTTACTTATTGAGCATGCAGACTCAGAATTCTTGCCATTGTATTGTACAAGTTTTGCAGTAATAATGATTTCTTCCCAGCATACTGTGTTTTGACTAACCTTGGAGAGTATTTATGAATTCACACTGTCTGTGACTGTGTTATATGTAGATTAAGCCACTGCTTTTGATGCAATTTTTCCTACTGTCATTGTACAACTACTCAAAAGAATAAACACTTATTAAGAAAGGAAAACAAAAAGTACCCCTTATTGGCAAAGCTGGTCATCATTTGGTGTTCATGGTTTCTGGTTTTCCACTAACCATCCCTCACTGGAGATGCATATGGTTTTCCCAAATATTGGTGAAGGCTCTTTTAATGGTCCCAGTGAAAAGTGTTTTGGAACAAACACCAGCATAGTTTCTTTCTGCTGGCTGTATTGTGTCTGTTTGCTCGTTATGTGTGTACACACACACGAACAGGGGAATGCCCTATATTTCTCAAACATTTCCATTTAAGACAGCAGAGTCTCTTTGCACTGTGTTATTTGTATTTCAGAATGTGGAGGGTTAGTATAGGAAGAAATGGAGAACAGTATGGTCACTGTTTCTAAAACCCTTTTCTGATCCTTAAGTAAAGGATCACAGTCCTTCTCCAAGCAGTATGCAAACTTGCTTCGTGTATTGACTTGAGCATATACTGACTACCAGTGCATAACAGTATAAAGTATCCTTTGTAAAAACAGAAATCCTTCGGGATCTGTGCATGACCTTCTAACATCTATATTAACTGGAAAATATAGAGCAGAAAAGTTCCAGCTGGAAAGGACCTACAATGATCATCTAGTCCAACTGTTATGTGGTCTGACAACAAACTTAAAGGAAAGTGGTATAATCAACATATACTTTGGGCCTTGCACACTGCCACCTCGTGGTAATTCAGACCCACATTCTAGAACTACATGAGCCCCTAACACTAAACATCCTCTTAAAACTNTTGCTACATCTCCCTGAACATGTTAAAGTCCTTCCGAGGTAGCGCTAACACCCTTTTGCTTGCTGGCATGCTCATCAGTGAAAGCACTGTCACTACAGTGGATGGCTGGATTAGTCTGGTGCCTAACCCATTCTCCTGCACTGCAGGAGCAGCTTTGAAGCAATACTGTACATGGATGTATAATATAGTGGCATCTTCAGCATTTATGTTGCCCCTGTAAATTGGGGACAGAGGAAGTAAGTGTCTTACCTACACGATGCTGTGCTTTGTATCATACTGAGTCAGAGAAATCAGGATGTGGATTTCACTCTGCTTAGCTCCTCAGACCATACTCTACACTACTGTATCACATGTACTGATTAATGCAGTCCCTTTGTACACAGGTAAATAACAGCTGTTGATGATGACATCTTAGTGGTATCTTGGAAAGGAACTCTTAAAATCTGTGAAAATATGACATACAGAGACTAAAACTAATGAAGTAGACTGGAGAACCACTCAAAAGGGGTCTGTCGTAATACCAGTGCCAGTAGCCATAACAGCAAAATCGGGAAATGTATAACAGTGAATATACCAAGCCAAACTAAAGCTGCATACAACTCATGATTACTTGCCTAACAGAGACTAATAGCACACACACAAGAGAGACCAAAATAACCACTGAAACACTGCTTCCCCTAGATAATTCCAGACCTCCAGCAACCTGGTGCAACTCCTTTCCTTCAGAAATTGGTCCATTCATTTTTGAAAACACTTGGACTTTGAATTGAGGTAAAAGAGAACAGAGGTATAGGTTGCCATTTGGTGTGAACTGGCATCATTCCATGGACCCCATTGGAGATACACAGGTCTGCAGCAGGCAGCGAACTGGATCAGTGTGTTCAACGAAGAGAATTTGTACTTTGTGTGTTTAAGAAAGACCAACATCTGGGCAACAATATCAATTTAGGTATGTATTTACCCAAGTTTTTCCTTAGTGTCTTGCTCCCCTGTATCTCAAAGGTAATTTACAAGAGTTGTTCAAATGATAAAAAAGACAGCTATTGCCACTTTTTTATATTTTGAAAATGCAGCATTGAGGACAAGTCAAATTTTTTTGGAATACTTTTTCTAACAGTAGTTTTGGGGTTACGTGAATTTCTGCTTGCACACGGACTTAATCACACTGCTGCACATTTTGCTTTCTAGAACCCTGGGTAATTGGCAGCACAAGGCAACTCTTTACAATGTAATACCTTATGCTGGGCCACCATACTGTGAGACCACAGAGTTGATAACTCACCTAACCAGGAGTTGACAGACTACACTGAAAATTGGAGGGAGGGGGAAAAAAAAAAGAAAGAAAGAGGAGGA